>CAAKHC010007129.1:8102-41794 GCA_901007825.1 Macroramphosus scolopax
TTGCATTTTAATCATTTATTTGCAATAACATTTTTTGATTGCAGTATTGATACTTTTGCTCTCAAATCTTTTTTTTGATTGCAAACCTATTCTGTTTGATTGAATAATAAAGACACAAATCTACCTTCATAGGATTAGACACAGTGTAATTTGTGTATCCTGATGGTTGATCTGTTCAGAGCTACAGAGTCGGCCAGACATTCAATCACCTTTGACCTTTAATTTCAGAAGTAGTCTCCAGGGTTGGGTAAGAGGGGCGGGGATTGAGGATCCTACAGCTGTAAGATCAATCAACAGCATGTATCACATTCGACCACTTCGTCCTGCATGTGTGAAATTTAGATAATTCATTGACACCTAATCCCTTAGGGCATATTTTCTAAAATTGCATTATGGAAATAGATTGCTTCTGAGGTAATTGAGAGCATGTAGAGGCCAATTAATCCATGAACATTATTAATTTCGTACTTAGTTTAGTTAGTTTTGCATTCATGTATTGAAAACTGAGTAATTGAAAGCGCTTGAATTGAACTGACAAATCATCATGAAGCCAAAGATTTAATGCTTAAACTGATGCTTTTTTTAAAGCAAGCTGAAGACCTACATTTTAAATCTTTTATTTAAATTGAGTACATTACTTTGATTATCTTTACATTTTACTGTATTTTACTACTTGGTATATCCTATTCTATTTTGAATCTCTGAATTGATTTCCCTAATCCTAATCTTACTTCAAGTTTACTCACTTCAATACAAATCCTCACTTGTAGAATTTTAATATTTGTATGAATAGTTCTAGCACGAAATCTTAAATATATTCTAAATATATTCCTTGGAGCTGCTGAATGGAATGAATACTTTAATGGGCACATCTGTAATTTTACTCATCCTATGTGCACCAACTTTCACATCTGTGTTTTTATGCTCAGCATGTCTTCTTTCATTTGTACTTTGCAACCACAGAAATAGCTCTTTGTTTCTATCTCTACTCTATCTTCTAGTGTAGGACGGTCCCAAGTCAAGGTCAACCCCTCCTCGTTCAATGCTGTCATTGTTTTCTCCCTTTGCCATGAAGAATTTGCACTTGGGGAAAGAGGCTTTTCATTCAGGAAGTAGAAGGATGGTCTTTGGGCTGCAGCAATAATATCTCAAGCTTGTTGTCGCCTCCGGTCATAAGGGGGTTCAGCCAATTTGTGTTAGCGAAGGTCAGTTCCATCTGGAGTGCTGTTTACATTCTGAGGTACTCTTGTTCCTCAGGCGTCATCTGCTGAACAGTGTCACACACACTGGAAATCACAGGGCCTTGTATTAGTACAGTCTGCATTCCAGCCAACCTACAATCATTGGCGTGCAAGGAATGTTTTATGCTCCATTTTAAAATGAGAGAGACAGACGAAATAGCGGTTGGATTGATTGCTCTGCCTTCACGGTCACACATGTTAAGGTCTTCACAAAACATGCAGTGTTCCCTGATTTCTGTTGTGTATTTTAACTGAGATAGGAGATTGTCACTGCTTTTTGAAGGTCACATCTGCAAGTTATGACGGAGGATCTGTTTTCTGAGTTTGCTGGACAGTGACAGAGCATAACAACTCTGAGATTTAATATCTTTATTTGAGTGTTTTTTATTTATTTTAAAGTCTGTAGCAGGAGACAGGATGGTGGACAGATAACAGATATTG
Organism: Macroramphosus scolopax; assembly: GCA_901007825.1. Taxonomy (NCBI): domain Eukaryota; kingdom Metazoa; phylum Chordata; class Actinopteri; order Syngnathiformes; family Centriscidae; genus Macroramphosus; species Macroramphosus scolopax. Next base: position 9,785 of record CAAKHC010007129.1, read on the forward strand.
GTTGTCGATGGATATTATGAGGGTCTGGCTTTGTTTCTTCAGCCTCAAATTAAAGGTCTCTGTGGTCTGTCATTTCTGTGTTGTCCTCACAGCAGTTCAACTGAAAGAAACATTTGGACTTGACAGCCAAAAGAGACAACTGTCCTTAAAACTCAGGCAAATACTTAAATAAATAAACAGAGATGCAGATTTTGCTAGCTAGATTGAGTTGTTTGTTTGTGCACTCTTAACAGCAAACGTGATGGTCATGAGAATCAATGGCATTTTAGCTTTCCTGTACAAAGTACATTTAAGTACATTTGCAATATTGGCCACATTTCTTCATCAAAAATATTTTCACACTGCAGATAATGCAAGTATTGCATGCCATTATAAAGCATGTTGAATTGCATTGCCCTGTATGAAATGTTCTACGTTTCAGTCTGAGTGTCCTTGCTGTGCTCACATATGCACAAATGAACTAATCGCTATGGGGAAAAGAAGAGCAAACACTTCTGCTACTTGAATGTATTTGGTTCGAGCCTTTTGACAGCATTATCATAACTGTGGGTGGGTGTTTGTTTTTGTCAGGAAGCATTTAGATAATGTGGTTCACTATTGCTGTGAGTATTGCTGTTGGTGGTTAACAGATGACCACTGGGAGAAGGCATCACATTACATTATGCTGCCTCCCAGATGTGCTCAAAGCATCGACGTGTTCCAAACAACAATTTCTGAATAATTCGTTCTGACGGTCAAGTTTAAATATTATCAAAAAGGAAAAGTAAAAGTCTGCAGTACTCGGAAGTTCAAATGAACATTATGAAGACAACACAAAAGTTCAAATAAAACAAGTCAAGCACTCTTTTGGCATAAATATGAGAGAAGCCAGATGACTATTTTATGGTGAAATTCTAAAAACATCAACAATGCTTGTGCATGTTAAACACACCCTGCAGAAGGCTGCAACGCGTGGGATGATACTCAGCTCCATTTTAACATGAATCAGGGTTGTTGATGGTTTTAGAATTTCACCATGAAGTAGCCATCTAAATAAAGGCTTGTTATTATATATTTGCTAGACGAGTGCCTTGGACTTTTCCTCTCTTTTGATTAAAATCGTTTAGAGCATCCTGGCTTTTGCAACTATCCACCTGCCACAAGGAATATCAGATGACCTTATTCAGAGGTTGAATGTCAGCATGCTTTGAGAGCACTTGTTAGCAAGCACTGGTCACGCAATCATATTACTATGAAGAACAGACATGTGGGCACACACATAGACACTCACGCACACATACTCTTCGCCCCTAAGAGATAAGCCACATTAATATAGTATACATGATATTATATCTATTGTGACAACAAACCACAGAGACGATACATAATCAGTTGATCTAATTACTACATTGGTCTGGCTTTAACAACTGAGAGCATTTTACAGACACAAAGTCAATTATCAGAGCATAAAATATTAAATTTAGGAGCTCAGCAGTGACGAGTGCTGCTACAAGAAGCACCCCCTTTCCTGCGTCCACTCCTCTCCCACCCTTCCGCTGAGCGCTGAGGCAGCCTATGATGTAATGCTCCTGCTGAGGATGGAGCAACCCCCTCTCCTGCTTTTTTTATATTACCCCTCCCCTCCTGATACTGCTGCCGCTGCTGCTCTCGCTGGTGGTGATAGTGGTGGTGGAAGCATGCGTGCGGTGCCGGTTCAGCTGCATCCCTGGGCATCTCTCGGGATCCCTGCAGAGCTTCTTTTCCTCTGTCACCACTCGACCGAGAGCCGCTCCTACTGAGCACTGCAGGACCTTGTCCTCCTCTGATAAAAGGTAATTATTCTGGCTCATGACAAAAGAAATTCATTGCAAAAGAGAGGGAAAAGGGAGTAGAGAGGAGGAGACTGAAATGGGGAGTGATAGACAGGAGGTTGACTGAGTGTCCAGTTTGCAGCTGAGTAAATTGGTCTGGTCACTGAAAGCTGCTTTTTGCCGCGGCGCTGGATGCCGTGGCAATTGCTCCCTGAGTGTGTATGCATGTACCAGAGTATAGTGTTGGTTTCCATGGTAAAGATGAGATGTGCTGGCTCAGAAGTAATTCAGCATGTCCTGTGGTACACTGCATTAACATTTGTGTGAAGTGATTTTTTTTTCTCATATGCATATTTCATTGAAGATTACAGCAAGTTTTTTGTGTGTCTATATCAGTATTGGTTCAAAGATCTGTTGTACCTTTTTGATTTAAGCAGAAAAGATCAATTGTTAAACCTACTTACTTGAAACATACGTTGTTTTTTTTTCCACTCTATAAGAACTGGGCGTGTACATAGACGGTCATGTAGACGAGATGAATGATGCAGTGAGTGTTATCTGCATGCAGATTTTTGACAGCTTCAGGAATTGTGCGTTACATAGATGCTTCGTCACACACTTTTCCTTCACTGTCATTTTTCTTTTAACAGGAAGAGTAAATTTACTGTGGAACCACAGAGGGTTTGGCTATTTTCAGGAGTTGCTTAACCTTAAGTCTTGCACTATATCAGATGCTAAGTTAATATTTCATATCTCGTCTGCCCCACATGTAGATGGGGTCATAACTAATTCATCCTCAGGATTTTCCCTGTGTTTGAATCAGCACATAGTTTTACTTCCTTTTGTTTAATACCATCTGTTCATCTGATTAGGTACCATATATTATAATGTCTCTTAGAATAGAGTCTATTAAAGGTATTCAAATCCTCTTTTGTTATAGTTGGATTGATGAATTTACACATATCATAATCCCAATCTCATTAGCCCTCTGGGATGGCAGTGTATTCTGGATCACAGTGAAGGGAACGCTTGTGGTACATTAAGGGTCATTGTATAATTCTCCCATGGGGGAGGTGCATGTTTACAGTGAAGGTAATTGATCTTTGAGCGAGCACTGTATTTGTTATTCTTCTCCATATGCTGAAAAACAGGCTATGTAGCCACAACATGTCGGTAATTAATAGACAGCTGAAACTGAAGGCACAGCCACTTGTCATTTTCACCTTCGTCATTATCACCTGAAAGACAGCGTGACGTCACTTCATCAGTGGAGTATTATAATGATAAAATGATAGTATAATACAAGCGACTGTAGTGGAACTTCTTTTGGAGATGATAAGACCAGCGGGGTCTGTGATAGATGTTAGTATGTGGTGGCAATGGTGTTTGTTGTGACTCTGCATTTGACTTAAAGCACTTAAAAGCTAATTGTTTGTGGGTGCATGTGTGTGTGCATTCTTCTCATGCTGACTTCTGGTTAAGTGTTAAGGCTAGCTTTCCACAACTATAAATGTCTGTTTATTATTGTCGGAAGATGTAAAAAAGTTTTGCTTAGCAGAAAACCGATTGTCCCCGCAGACTCTGCTTTTAAATGACGTCACTGTGGCAGCATCAGTAGCTGGGAGAGTTAGACGGCTTAATTTTTCATGCAGTGAGAGGAAGTGGAAGCAGAGTGTCTAGATATGATATATAGTCTACGGGTCGCCTGTGGACAGATGCATCGACGCGACAGGCCTCGTTCTCAACAAACATTTTGACTCGTCAAAGGGAGAAGCACAGGTGGAATTAATGACATCAATGATGGCTGCATTCAATTTAGATGAGCCCGACCCAGGGCTCTGGTATTGTGCATGCTCATTCGCTCACTCATCCCTGTGGCAAGTAATGAATGGAAGGTATGGAAGGAAATGAATGGTAAAGTTCACTCATGATTGCCCGTTGTTTGATTTATTGTTTGACCTATTCATAAAAAAACATTGTTAAGATTCCACAGTGAAGTCAAAACATCTCTTGTTTTTGTCTGACCAACTGTCCGAAGCTATTTTAGAGCAGCAAACTTAGTCAAACTAGTAGAAGCTGGAACCTTCATGTTTTGTATTGTTGTTTAAATGACGTTCTGAGCATACAATTCCTCTACATGAGCTTTGAGAAATCATAGAACTTGTTGAATTACTGAATGATATTTTTGCATGATAAAAGATTGAATCAACATTTCGTTGGACACAGATGACACATGTTACTTTATGTGGTAGTGGTGTGTGCATGTGTGGGGGAGGGGGACATGAACTAGAAAATACAGGAAGGTTGAGCTGCTGCCATGGACATAGTGGGCCACCTGAGGAGCATCCGAGCTGTTCCTCTTGCTCTTTCTGTTGGCTTTCAAGCAGACCCACTTGCTTTGGAGCTCTGCCAGTGGCCCTGGTTTAACAAATTCTTAATCCTATTAATAGTTTGGCAGTTAAAACTACTTTGTTCTACAAATCTTCGCCTCTTTATAAGGATAAACTCATGTTACAAAAGGGAGTACAATGTGATTTGTAACACTTACACGAAGATTACGCAATCTTGAGAACTCCAGTCGTGGTTTCAGATCGGTGAGTAACAGGTAGGATGGTGAAACAGAGAAAATGGGCATGTAAGGAAAGGTCTAATGAAAGGATTTGAGGTGAGTCAGATAGGTTGCTGAAAAGCTCATCCACACACTCACACCAGGGATTGTTCCCTGGCATCACTTCCCTACCAGAGGGCACTCATCCCACAAACCAGCTCTACCGTAAACCCACTGAGTCAGAGGTGGAGGAGTAATGCTTCTGATTGTGTCATGCTGAGCCATCGGAGTTAAAATGTTTCCCCAAGCAGCCAAAACAGAAGGTGAACATCTTCAACATCCGTAAGTCCCCTGAACATCTGATAGTTGCATGACTGATCATATGCTGGGTACACTACACATCCTTCCAACCTCCTGACAAGTCACAGTCGATGCCAAAATGAGTCACTCACCTCAGTTGTGTGTCTCTCTGTAACATCTCAGCTAGTATCTGGACTACGACACTGACTTCTTCATACCTCATGCTGCTCTTTATTTATGCTCTTCCTGTCTTTATGTTGATTGTTAGCAACAACTACTTGACAATAAAGCCGATTCTGATGTCCTATTTAGCCTAGAATTAGATTTATTTTTTGAGAGTGTAATAAAGGTTTTCAAGTATGGCTGCCTCTATCAGTATTCAGATTTAAAAAATACCTAAGTTGTTTACTTATTATATAAATAGTTGCCTTCAGTAAAGATAGGCCTTCATGGTTCAGGAAATCCAAAGAACACAACTCACCTGAATGTAAAATATTTGTGATATTTGTGATAAGTCCTCCCTCTAATAGAAGCAGTGGCACACCAGCTGTTAATACAAAATTATGTTGTGCAGCCAAATAATGTTTGACACTGATTTTTGATTCTCATGGACATTCGCAAGGACAGGCTGAGATTATGAAAATATGCACAAGACATCTAGAATATTTGCATTTCGTGGAAGATGCATAAAGAAAATCTCTTCGGTTAAAATTTTCTAAAAAGTCAAAAGGCTGACATTCCAGAGAGAGAAACTGGCTGCTCAACCTCCATTACCAAAGTAGAAATGGATGGAAGCCCTTTACAGCTCGGGTTGTAATATTCTCTAAACCTTGTAGCTTCGATAAAGGGTCGGAACTGATACTGCCTGATAGGAGGAAGCTCCTTTTTTATTAGGTTGATGCTGCTTTAAATTCAGTTGAAGTCAACTTCCCCATGAGTAAGCAGTTGGTCACAGGGCTTACAGTACTTTAACAGGGTGAAGCCTTGAGCAGAACCAGACACAGGTTTGGTTGCAGGTAACATAATGGAAAAAACTGGTTTGGAACTCACTAGTTTGTAAAGCGGGAGTTTCCCATCGGCTTTCAGTGCTGAACAGATGTTTGAAGTAGGTGCTGACAACAGCCCTGCTCTTACTAAACACCCACTTACAACCTGTTGGATGCACAACAGTTTTGCTAAAAGGTGGCATTTGTTCTCATTTATAGACCTATTTACTGCTGAAGACTTGCCAAGGTCTTGGTGATGTTGTGCTTCTTTCTGCTGAAAAAAATAGAAACAGAGGATCTGGTGCACAAATGTCCTTGTACATAGCTCTTATATGGTTGCTAAGGTACAGGGAAGTATTAAAGGTACATAAAGCTTTCCAAACCGTTAACGCCTTGCACTCCAACCTTTAAACAAATAGGGGACAGCATATTAGCAGAATTGGAATAATAATAAAGAATAAAAAAAAAAAAAAAAAAGAAAATGCGCAGTAACAGTATACAAGTAGCTACTTTTATAAGCTGGAATGAAGGACTTCAAGTATCTTGGGCTTTGGAAATGAGCCTAAGTGGGTGAAGAGCTCAGACATCAAGTCACTGCTCACTTCTTACGGTACAAAGTGATATTACGAGACAGAAAGGGCCTATGCCAGCTTGTTAGCAAACTTACATAGAGCATCTTTAACGAGCAAGTGAGGTGTCACATTTTACTAGCACATGAATCAGTTTTTCAACACATTGAACACAGTTTTAACACATTACTGTAACTAGGAGAGCACAGGGAGAGCACAGACACCCCCCAATAGAAACCATTGAACTGAAAACATTACAAATGCCTGGAAATATTTTCCAAAGTAATAAAATATTCCTGAATTTTTTTGAAGGTACATGTAATATTAACTAATTGAATTAATGAGGATCTGTTAAAGTAGATGACAAATCTCTACCATGAAGCTGAGAGTTAGGTTGCACAGTTGTTAATACTTCTTCTGTCAGCCTCTGCAACTATTTAAGTAGCATACTGCTGCTATCTGGTGGGCTCCCATTTAGTTAATATGTGAAACAGGAGGGTTTATCACCGCACTGCATTTTCTCAGCTGTTATTCATCGGTATAGAAAGACCTGTCAGCACTTCTGCCAGCTGTGTGAGACGCTCTGCAAGGAGTGATCAAACCATAGGATTTTCATGTGATCCACTTGAATCACAAAAGCTTGTGGTATGTCACATGTTGAATAGGAGTTTTTTTAACCATTTCCAACCACTGAACATTTATGTGCTTTTTAATTTACACTGCTGGAGTACTCCTTATGTGGTCATAGGGATTTGTGGCAATGCAGAGCGACATTTTGAGAACAGCCACATTAAGGGTCACAGGCAGTGAAAAAGGCCGGGCTTCGGCTGTTTGACTGAGCCACGTGTTGAGACGTCTGCCGGAGAGTTCCTTTATGTTTTATGGATTGTTTACAAAAGGTCTTCTGCATGGCAGGGGCAGGTGGTCACAGTCAACCAGAGGTGTGTTAACGTTGCAAGGCAGCGGGTCTTTGACAGGGACGGATGTAACTAACCGACTATAAATAAGACATCCCGGGTGTATCCGTACTGTGTGTTGACTGAGTCTCAGGTGACTGTGTGCTGTGTCTTGACTCTGCACAAGAATACTGAGCCGACATTCAGAATCCCAAGAACTCAGACTTGGCTTAGCGTCTCCCTCCTTTGCGGGTGCCTAAGATGTATAATTAGCATCTGCTATTTTAGAAACAGGCGTCCCCGTCTCAACACCCCACTATCTACAGTATCTTCTCCTCTATTCACCCAAAAACTGTCTTTGCGAAGGTAGGTGAAATAAAAAAAAATATTAAAGCACTCATTGTGTTGTCAGTTCAGACACAGCCAGAACTGAGGCTATGGTCAATGTGATTATGTGTTTATCTCCCTTTGTGGCTCCTCGAATTAATACAGCCTTGTATGTTGTATTTTTTTTCCTGTCTATATTCAGTTTTAAATTTTAGATTACAGAAACAAGAAATAGAAATGAATGTCGAGTGAGAAACTGAGAAAATTTATGCACATATTTCCCTATTTTTAGGTTTTGTATTAAAAAAAACATTGATTGGGTACAAATGAAGTCTTGGTCCTGATTGCTTTTATGTGCTGTCTATAAGTTTCCTTAATTTCATTGAATAACATCTATTCTAAAATATAAGGATTTCTGCTATGATCCATATAATATTAATTATATTAAACCTTAAACGTGTACGTTGGCAGTTAGTTGTAAATGAGTCAAGATCACGCAGTGGGTTTGTACCCCTCCTCTACTCCCTCTTCTGTGTGTTCGAATGGGAGGAGCTCCTGTGTGCTGAGTGGCCAGAGGCAGGCTGTAGTACAACACAGCGTCAGACAGAGGGGAGAGTCTGGACCTGCGGAGTCAGAGCTGTCATCTACCAGAGCTCGAAACGCTGTGGATTTTCTTTTGACACTTCCTGGAGAAGGAATCATTCTGTCACCTGAGGGAAACCGTTTTTTTTTTTTTTTTAAAGATCTGAAGGCAGTTTTGGGTTCACAGCTAAGTGGGACAGAGCGTAAGTACTGGTGTTATAGAGACCTTGTGTTCATTAAGTGTGCGTGTTGTGGCTTCATGAATCATTGATTTAGAGTACGCTGCAGTTCTGGTTACCTATTGAAATGATGCTGAGCTAACCAGTCATTTCCCAGTTGGAGTATTATAAACTTTTTATGACTGAGCCGGTGTGAGCGGTTGTTGTTAGTTTCTCTCCTTAAAGAGAAAAGTGGGTGTGAGCTGACATGAAACAGCCTTGTGCCTTGTTCAGTAGGTCTTTATCACAAGGTGATAGAGTAAGGGGTCTGAGTGTGTTTGTATCTCAAGCTTGTTTTTGTGGGTGATTGTGTGTGTTGGAGCTACTCGGGCATTAACAGATGTTGCTCTTGGAGTAATTTTCTCTGTAAACACAGCTATTAACCCGGGTGTGTTTATAGTTTTAGGCTTTCTTGCTTGAGTGTATGTCTCTTGTAATGCAGCAGAAAACAACAGAGGATGGGTCTGACTCTTCAAGCCAAAGCACATCTCAGGAGTGAGCCAGTGCTTGGGAGTGGGGCCCCTCTCCTCATATGGGAGTAAATAATGAATGTGCCAGCCAGTGCACACACATCATTCGCCAGTTACGAAAGTCTCTGAGTGTGAGTTAAAGCTGATAGCCGAGCCAAGAGTAAATATAAATATCAACACATAGTTTCAGTTGTCCAGGTATGGGTGAATATGATGTCTTAGTTTTGTAAAATGTATGTTTTTAAGCTGGTGAGGGGCTCACGATCTGATACTGGCAGCTACAAGAGAGAAACATCTGTAGTTATTGTGTGAAATTCAAATCTCACCCACATGCTGCTTGTAGCACATTCAAAAACAATGCCAAATTGTTAAAGGTGTGGGTGTTTGTTAATGTCCAAAACTGTAAATGGAAAAGTTTGTCGAAAGTCAATGCGGGGTTCAACCCACGACTTTTATTTACTCTAGTCTGTGCTCTACTTGAAAACCACTCAAGCATCTGATAGGGCAAACTCTGTGAAGCAATAAGTGATTGTTTTTTTCCATTAAACGTGTGGGTTTCAGTTTTGTCATCTGCTCAGAGTTTCCCGAGAGGAAAATCAGCATCAGTGATATTTTATATGTAGTACATACCAATCGTAACATCTCTCTTAAAGCCTGTCTAGCGTGTAACAGGGTAGCTGGACATTGGAGATAACCAACAAACAAGCTTTGATTTACAACAAGTTTTAAATTATCATCAGACATCCAAAAGCGCTTTAATAAATTATAGCTTTCATGACTCTCTGGGAACAGCTGATTACTCCACAAGAGGTCGGAATAATCAACCGAGCTATCTGGTTTGCGACTGAGAGTTTTTGTTTTATGTCCTTGTACATGGAGATTCGTCTGTCTGCTGTAGCAGAAAAGCCTGTCTGTGCTGACCTTAGCCTGCTGTTTTCTTTTGGTTTGATCCACAAAGAAAACAGCTGGCAGTTGCATTCTGGATACCGACAGCCTTGACAATGAACTGCCTGTATGATGCTGTCAGGAAAGCTTTGGCTCGTTGGTAAAGCATGGTGCCTGTTATATCAATGCCTAAAGTCCAGAGTTTGTGAAAATGTATTCCATGACATGTTGATAGTTTCATGCAGTGGATTTTCTGTGTCGCAGGCAGGGTTGCAGAGCTTAACTTGAATTCTGAAACGTTCCTTTGAAAATGTATTGATGCAGCTCTGTTCTAGATCAAGTGTGCTGAAAGGGATATAAGCAGCGGATAAACAAGAAGGGATTATTCGTCTGTGTTGTGAAGAAACTCAAATAAGTGAGCAACCTGTTGCAGATTACTAAATGTGTTCAGAGGAATGAACGACAGCGGAGAAATAAATCATACTGAGTCAGATTGTTTTATCACAGCTTAATCCCCTTCGCTGGGCCCCATATGCACATGTTTCCATTTTGTCAGCACATCCCAAGGGCATTTTCTCAGCTACTCTGATCCTTCTTCATCTGTGTACATCATCAGGTTGACTCTGTCATGTGTGTGTTTGGTGTGTGAGAGAGATCTTCTTTATGATTTTCTTTTATCGTATGATTTACCTCAATGTCTCCATACGGTTCGGTGTCACAAATATAACATGTCACACCATAATTACAGTGGTTTAAACAAAATTAAAACTCAAAATCAGGCTCCAGATTCTTTGACAAGAGCACACCAGTATTGGATCACACTTCTACTATTAACCGTTAATTCCGGCTAAATGCTTTTTTAAACTAAATAACATAGCTGACCGAACAACCCCTTCATGCCCCACAGTTGTGTTTATTCTGCATCTTAGGGTTCTTACTGTGGCAAACCTCAGTACTTCTCCAACCTTGTCAGTCTAATCATGTTTTATTATCAAGAGGAAAGTTTATTTGGTTTAACAAAATTGATTTAAAGGACCAGGGTGTGTATACATAGTGACAACTAGTGGTGAAGTTTCATATTGCAACCCTTCACCTAACCTTTCCTTCAAAAGAACATACGGTGGCCTGCAGGGTCATTCAAGGAAGATCCTGTTTGTTTCTGTCATAACCTGCGATTGCCCAAAAAGCAATTAGGAAAGAGGAAATAATTGTCCAGTCTTGTGTGATTTATGTGATTACCCGGGGATCTTGAGGAGAGTTCTAGCGTGCAGTCCCGGGTCAAATAGAAACGGAGTTGATCCTAGATGGTTATCAATTAAACAGGATATAATCAACAATAACTCCGTGGGTATGCAGCAATTTACATAACGTTAGCCCAATTGCAGCGCCGAGAAGCAGCAATGCTTATTTATGGTGATGTCACCAGGGCACTATCTGTTTTTAGTAGAAGTGGCAAGCTCACTGCTTCTTTTCTTTCAGACTTATTCCTGTCCATCCGAGCCGTCTAAAACCTGTCAGTGGAAGCGATGGGGTCCAGAGTATCTTAGTCATGTGTTTGTTACGCTATGCTATACAAAAATATAGTCTGCCAATATTCCCGCCTAAATTCTACAAACTTAAACTTTAACACCTTCCTTTGAAAACCCCTAACCCTTTTCTCTTCTCATCACCGCCCCATTGAAATGTAAGCAAACAGACTATGAGCCACATTTTTCTCCTGGTTGTCATTTGGTACCCCTGGTCAAAAGGGGGCACTGATTGTTACCATGGAAACAAGACTGAGCATTAGCCTGGCGGTAGCCTTATGGGCTTTGTATTTGTCAGTCTTTATTTTTGTGAAACTGTCTAACTTGTGTTAGACTAATGTAAGTGACAAAGAGTGACCCAGTAACACATAAACCCAGTGGAATTCTAGAAGTTGGGATTTTCTGATCATTCAAAGGACTTCTCATCTGTGTTTCATTTAGAATTTGATGTTGAAAGTTTACATTTGACTTTGGAAACAACAGCTTGACGACCCAGTATTCCAGCAAACAACATGTGGGTTTGTGCTGATTGAAAGGATAGAGTAAAGGGTTAATAGTGGAGGCACAGGAGGAGTGGGCTTTGGAGTGGCCAGCCACTTGTAACCTAAAGGTTAAATACAGGCCTTCAGGGAGTCCTATTACTGTGTACTCACTGATGGGAACTCTGCAAACATGCATTCTGGGAGCACAGCGGGCTCCTCTGTTTATTCCCAGTCCAGCACAGTGCCACGATGTGGGAAATGACTGCGGACATGGAACATGGCCAGATTGCTGTGTTTGTTCTAATGTCTCAGAGACTCTCAGATTTGTCTTTTTTAAAACCCGCACTAAACACACCAAAACACATCACACGTATGAAGAGCTCAGGGCTTCACTTTGTTCCTGTGTCTTATTTTAACTATACACATGTTTGTCAAACGACTTTGGGAAACCATGCAGAGTAAATTTACACGTGTGGGAATCACAAAATTGTCTTTTCAGGGTGTGTTTGCATAACTCTCATAGCATCTTACACCTGTTCCTCTTGCATGTTTAATAATAAAGTTCTATTTAAATCCTCAAAGCAATGTGCACGCATTTACCCCTGGACTGCACACCGGACATGGGGGACAATTATTGAGCTGTCACATACAACAGACGTGCATGTTTGCATATTTCTTGACATGAGTACGAGAGTAGATGTGATGAATGGCATCAGCTTCAATCCGAGCCTCGTTTAGCAGATTGTCTCTCCCCCACCGCTGTGATTTGATATCTCGGAGCATTCCAGGTTGTGCCCTTTACTTTGCTAATGGTGCTACTGACCCTTTCCGACATTCCTGCTGTAACTCTCTGATCACGGTTGTCTAATAGCCTGACTGTAAACACGCCATGCTGTCTTTCAATATCATTATGCAGTACCGTTACTTCACAAGAGGAAAGATACAGGGGAATGCTTGAATCACATGTACGTACTAGAATGAACTTTTTAAAAGAACAGCTGGTTTGGCCACATGCTACTCTGACAGACATATTTATGAAAGTTATGAATGATCAATGTGCCAAAGAGGTTGACAGGGAGAAGGATTGATGCTGGTATTTAATCACTTCATGCTCAGCTAAGATCCAGGAACAGTTCTTGGAATTGGGGCGAGTGCATACCTGTTATCCCCTGGATACTCCTTATTTTTGTTATAATGCGGTTACATCATTTCATTACAAAATGTTTCAATAAAAAGACTGATACAACAAAAAGACAATTTATAGTGTTCAGTACGCTGATGCAACTGCAAAATACCCTCGAGACACAACTTTTTTCTAATAAAGAAAGTCAAGAGTGATGCAGACCCATAATCCAAACGTTAAAGGCTGTGTCATATCTCCCTACTTTCTGGTAATTCTGGTAAAACTGGCTTTATTTAGCGAACAGCCATTTGGGGTCCTAGTGGCATTTGAGGTTTCAGTATCCTTCATCAGAGGTGGATGTCAGGTTGTTGGACAGCATCTGAAATCCATGTAAAGACTGATCTTTTTTTTGACACAGTAACATAATCTCTTGTCTCCCTGCCCCTAGTCAGGGCGATGGAAATAGAGATAGCGAAGGGACTTGAGCGGGGCAGAGACCACAGGACAGCAGCGAACTAAAAGCCTCCTGTGGCAGAAAAGAGCGTAAGGCAGACCTGGCAGACAGGCTGGCAGGGCAGATGTTTTAGGTGAGAGGCACAGTAGATAACACTGCCTGAATAATTCAGCAGATTGGATAGAAGACGTGATATTTTAAGACACAGCAGAAGCCATCTTATGCCCTCTTTCAGCACTTTTTGTGCAACGTGAGTGGCTGCAGGGCTCAGAGCGCTGCATCTCTGCTTTCTTTCTGGCAGTTATCCACCAGAGTCTGGCCAGTGGAGGAGACAGTTATAGATGTGCTGGCTCTGGGTCTAGTGAGGCCTCCAGACATCTGGGGGGGATGAAGCTGCTCAGCATGCAGGTGCAGTTTAAACTCACAGGAACTTACATTGTTGATATTTGTTCCTCGGAATGACATCTGTTGTGGTCAGCGGATGTCACTGGTTTTGGTCACAGAGAATGGATACATGCTTCCAAATTACACAGAATTAAGGTGAACTTGTGTCCAACTGTCTAAATCGGAAAGTTAAGCAGAGAGAAGAAATCTAAGGACACATTCAATTTGCCTCAAAGAACCGCATATGAAAGTTAAAAGGTTGTTTTGTTTACCCTAGAAATTCATGATTGAGTACTTTCTGTCTATGTGGCTGCAGCGTAGTCAATCAGCTCCTACCTCTTTGTTGTGAAAGTAGGTGAAGATGTCTGAGAACATGATACGTGCTCCAACATCACAGTGAAGAGGCTCAGCTTTTGAGTAACAGATCATTTCACCTCCATCTCTCCGTGACATCAGCTCCCACCTACGTGCCTCCAGCTGTGGGGGTTGGAGCGCTGTATAGACGTGTCAGGACTCTGATTGCATCTCATACCCACACAAGTGTGGGCTTTTCACCGCAAACAAAGAGGTACATGAGCTTCACTGGTCCTTTTTGAACTTGGAAAAAACACCAGTGTCCTAACTCCTGACTCCTTTGGCACTAACATTTTCACAGAATGTTATGCAATTTCTCTGTAAATAACTTTCATCATCCTAGAATGAACTGATTTATTCACTCTTGTGCAAAGTGACTGAAAATCATGTGATATAGGATATGTGCCCGTATACCTGCAGCCAAGCCCACTGAACTCTGTCATCTGATAGGTTGCTAATCCCCTTATTATGCTTGTCTGGTTAAATAGAACAGCCAGTCAGCCATTAAATCATCTAGCCTAGGGTTCAATGTGGGCCCCATAATTTTGTTGTCTTCTAGTCCGTGTACAGTGTGATTAAAGGAAAAATGGGAAACAGCGCGGGGAAAACTTGAAGTGTAAACATGTGAAATTAGACCTCAATTGGCTTGACAAATTTGCCCATGAGTGACTGCATTAGCCCGGCCTATTGGCAGATACTCCTGAGTGACAGGAACTCATCTTCCCCCGTATGGTTTGCCTGAAACTCTGCCCTCGTAGGTCAGACCCCGTTGTCTAGGATGTTTGGTGTCAATGATTGGAATTCACCCTGAATATCAGAGTGTTAAAGGTTTCACAAGATAGCTTGGATGACTGGGATACCAAGGCCTAAGTGATTCCTGAAGACTTGGAGTAAGGAATGTGCAGCCTACTATTGATCTTTACTAAGTGAGGTCACTGCATGTGGGGGGCAGCTGCCCTACTCGCAGACCCCACATAAAGGGGACGCCTACTCCCTCAAAGTTATTTCAATAAGGCCTATCTGTCAAACGCAGAACTGTGGAGGACATTCAACATATCCCTGTTTAAAATCAGCATTGTATCATGTTCAGAGCAGATAACTACAAGTGATGCTTGTTAAAATGTTGTGTTTATGGTTATTTATTGCTCAGGAAATATTAAATGGACCTTCATGTAAGAATGCTGGCGTATCACTATTACTTTTGAAATAATATCCATGCATGTGTGATTGCTCCAGTTGCAGATAATAAAAGGCTGGGCTGCTGGCCTTGGCAGAGGTCTGCACCGTCTGACTGCACTTCTAGTTCGCCATTTGTATACTCGAGGTAATGAACGTCATTCGGAGAGAATTGGACAGGACAATCTTTTCTCTTTGAACATTACATGAAGTCCCCTCACTGCACTCACTCTGTATCCCCCAAAAGCCGGCAGCAAACAAGAAGGACTTAAGTCAACCGTAATACTTTGTGAGTGGTGGAAACACTAATGACAAAGCAGAATGCAAAAACTGAGTCTAAGAAAAAGACACAGCCTGACATTTGTTCATATTAAAGAGGATCAAACAAGGACCTTCAAAAAGTTCACTGTGCATATTTAACCGTTTCTCACAGGATTGAACATGAATCTGATTACACCTGCTAGAATGAACATTACTTCTTGGCCTATTTCTGCATGTGATTTTCCAGAAAGTGAATAAAACAAACATGACAAAGCCTCTGGAAAAGTCCTTTATTTTCTCAAATCGCTGCCCAAATCGGCCTTTGGATATACTGAATTGTTTTATTGTGTTTCATCTGTGTCAGAAACACCTAGTTTAGATTTTTACAAGGTTTTCACACGCAGCAGTAAATCCCAACAGCAGTATCCTCTTTACCTCTCACATCGTCCTCAGTTGAACTGATTCTCAGTGCATGTTTTTAGAATTCAATCCTGCATCACCAAACTCACTATTGCTGATATAATCATTTATTAAACAACAATTAGCCCATGTGTGAGGCTGTAGTCTCACAGCAGCGTGCCATGTCCTAGTTTGATGTAGAGTGTCACAATGTGCTTTGTACATTCGACAAACTTTTGGAGCTGCGTCTGAGCTGCATCTGTGGTTTGCGTCGTTGACGCACATGTGGAGAAGTGGACATTTTGAGCCTTTTATCGGCCTTACGCAGTGATGGATGTGCTTAGCTCGTTGCCCAATGGCCTATAGCCGGAGCATCTGTCTAAGCCTCTAAGCTACTGGAATGCGTGCAGCTTCTTGTTGTGGACATCAAGGGAGAATAGCCATGCTGGTTTTGTTTACAGCCTTTCATGGATGCCACACCAGCCAAATCAGTGTCAAAGAGAATGAATATTTCAACGCATTGTCACTGATTGAATGGTCCGTCAATTAAAGTGGCAGCGAATGCAGGATTTTCCTTTAAGTAGTTTTTCATTATTAAATGGAAAGTTGTGCTCTTTTAGTGTGTTCATCTCAAAGCAGTTGCATGTGTCTGATTTCACTTCACATGTCTATTGTAGCTAATCAAGTTAGTGGAGGGTAAAAACAAGACGTGGGATAAAGCGCCTCGGGTTCATTCTGTCAGTACTCGTTCTATCAGGGTCAATATTTCACTCCAGGAAATGCAGACAGATTTATATGATAAACAAGTGGAGACTTTTGAAACGGGAGTGAGTGTTTCAACAGGCCTGACCTACTTACAGCGCCTCACCTGTGTCTGGCAGACACACGACCATTCATAAAACCACAGTTAAACAGTGTACGGAATACTGTGTACTTTTATTTCTCCCATAAAATAAACCTCTTGGAATCTGTCGCCTTTGCTGGACTGGATTTCATATGCTTGTTTGACTTGTCAAAACTGCTGTGCATGTTACTAATTGGATACAATTGTATGTGAAAACTTGTGCTTAGTTTCAACTGATACATAATATAAATCATATGTATACTTCTATAAGATCCATGTGAATCCTGGCAAAGGATTCTGAAAGCTTTTTCTCCATGCGTGTAATGGAAAAGAGAAGTAGAAAGACATTTCGATGCTAGAATTTCATGATGACTTCATCTGTGCATCTCATCATATCCCTTCTCACTGTAAAGAGATTTTCCATTTGAGCTGATCATTTTCACTCAGGAAAGTCATTCCCGTCCTAACTGTGCAGCATTATCACATGTTAGTTGGTGATAGTTGAGTTTTCTGCTGAGCGTGATCGTGACTGCGACTCTTTCTGAGACTTTTTCTGCTCTTAGAGGTGATATGAATCATCTCGCAGCAGCTGATGTGAGTGTGAGGGATTTAATCTGCAGGTGATGTCAGATTTATCAGCAGATGTGCTTGGTAGGGGATTAGCAAAATAAATACAAGCGCTAATGCCTAAATTAGACTGTTAAATTGTTGTAAAGAGATCAACTTGGAACTGGGAAAGTCACTTTATTCCTCCAAAATCCGAAATAGCATTGCAAAGCTTACACAGTATTTGTGTTCTTCTTTCTTTTATGGGTAATATTTACGATAATGTTCTGGTAGTCTAAACAATTGTGGTGTAGCAAGCAGCAGTGTCCTCTAGAATGCTACTGACATTGCTGTTGCAGCAAATGTCAGGACATATTACTTGGCCCAGAAAAGAAGACAGTATCTCTCTCCAGGGGATGCAGATCAGTTTTTACAGATAGAGATCGTTTCAAAGTTTGACCACTGAATTTATAGAATATCTTGGAAGCATATCACACATTGCAAGAATCGTGTGAATGTTATGGGTCAATAGACAAAATGGTTAATAATGTTAAGTCCCTGTAGTCTTTTTCTGAGTCTGTCTGACTGTCTCCGCTTCGCAAGCATCAGATTCTTTTCAGCTTTTCCCGATGATGATGAAGATATTCTGCCCTACCCCGCGAGCAGGCGAGGCATCATGATGCCGGTTGGAAGAAGCACTTGATCAACCTATTTTCATCAGTCAGAATCAACACTGATGTCTTGAAGAAGGAGAAGGAGCTTATCTCAAAAAATAGAGAAGGATGTCTTCGAAAATGATAACGTTTTGAATGAAATCGGGGCGTGTAAAAACTGTATATAAGTTGCAAATTGTAGCTGTTGTGAAAAAAACAATGTAGCTACTTACTCATTTGCAGAGGCAGTAAAACAAGCAGCAGCATCATTTTATGCTGCGAGATTATCTGTAACCTTTTACACTGTATGATAGGAAGGTGTCATGAAATCAACTCTCAGTTCAGTCTCAGTTTTGGTAAGGAGGTCTATTGGAAATGTAAGATCTTCACCCATTACAGTGACGGAAAGTCAAGATATCTTGCTGCTTCAATATTGACCGTCTTTTTTAAATCTGTCACGAACAAGTTCATACAAATGCAATGCAAATTGTCCAGAGTACCTCTTTGATGTGTGTCGGATGGCGAGTGAAAATGGGTTGCCAACTTTTGCCTGAAGGTTGTATCAAATGATACAGGTCTGGGTGCTCTCAAAGATGCGGGTGTTCCCTTCCTCAGTAAAAGGTGTGACAACAGTGAAAGAGACTGTAGAAAAGAAATAGGTCATTTCAGCTGGATCAGCCAGGCAGACTGCTTCCTAAAAGTGGATCAGCTTACACTGGATTGTTGAATACAGAAGAGTGCACACACAGAGAGAGAGAGTTACAAACCCCTGCCAGGTTCTCCTCACTCGCAGTATTTACCACATTTAGGGTTTATTAATGACACCACATGAATAGTTTTAATCCAGGTTTATGCCCTGCCTGGTGTGTCTTGACAGGGAGACTTTGCTCGAGTGCCACAACTGAAAATAAAGGTCACAAAGCCGCAGTAGTAAAGAGCTCACTGAGTCGGGGATTTGTCTGTCGAGAAAATTTCCATACAAGTACCAATAAATTAAACGTAGTTTTTTTTAGGCGCTTGTAATGGTCGATTGGCATCAACTGTTTCATAAAAGCGCCAGAATCATTGGTTCCTTCACAGGTGTGTGTCCTGTAACATCCAATCGTATTCATATTCAGCACCGTCATCACAACATGACACTTACCACTGTTACTCTGCTGATTACTAAGAGAGAGAGAGAGAGAGAGAGGATCCCAATGTGCTTCTCGGATCTCTTGAGAGCTCTCTCGAACCGTATCAGCTTTGCCAGCTGACATATGTTAAAGTATCATACCAGAGGCTTAAAATTATCACATCTTGATGATAATTATTGCATTGTATTATAGTCTATGAGTACGGAGAGAGAATCTAGGCATGGAAGTGTAATTTCAAAAAATACAAATTAATTGAGACAAAAAAAATTTGACTCTGCTGACAAAACTAGTCAGATTGTTTAAAAGAAACAATTACACATATACTGACATAATCATGTGATGCATGGAAGAGAGATGTTCTTTCGACACTGATAAAACATCATAGCTGTCAAATAGTTTTAAGGCTATTATAGTTTGTGTGTTATGTGTTACCATGGACGCAGGATATTTCTACTGTCTTGATCGTGTTTTATTAGTAGTCCTGACTGATAACAACTACTAATACTAAAGCTTGAAATACACTAGCCATGTTGGTGTTTGGCTGCTCAGTGTTTTTTTTTTTTACCTGCTACACTCTGTGTTGGATGCAGCTGCGTGCCAGCCGAGTACTCCTGCTGTTTACGTTGCCAGTGTTTTTCCACAGACATCTATCAGCCTCACTGTATTCACTTTTGAACAGTTCTGTGTAGTTCCTGACATCTCATATGCCTGCAATTTTTGTACATGTGGCAATGCTAAAGACACTGTTTTCTGCCAAATCTAACTGTAAACTGTTTCATATCTGTAAAATATGCTAAATGTTGAATTACGTGACGCAAGAGTTTCTGACAGAAATAAATTTGAGATTGATGCGGTGAGTAGAAATACTTATTATCACCCCGAGCAAGGAAGGCGGCATCTTTCATTTGCCTTCCGTCACTCCTTTTACCCTCTCAGTATATTAATGCACTTTTTTTGTCTGCCGTGGAGCCCCTGCTGCTCTTCTCTCACCCACTCCGGCCCTGATAGTGATAGCGGGTCTGGTGACAGACATAGCTGCTTTACATTTCATCAGCAAGCTGCTTCTGCTGGCTCCACATCTGTTATGGAAATTCGCTCAGTAGGGAAAGTGAGTGAAATTGAATATTGTCAGGAATATTTTTCACTTCTGAGGCCGGGTCGATTTAGGCACTTGTGTAGGTTTCAAAGACAGAGGTGAGGAAATGTGCTCATTCACTTTCACAGCCATATATTACATTAATCTATCAATACGGCTGCTTCAAATTCAGGATGTTTTAAGACGTTAGTACTTGTGATAATATTCACAACCTCTGACCGTCTGTCACAACCCCCTGAGGAAAAGCAAGCTTGATGTATTTAACTCCCCTGAACCTTAAGTTCAAAATGTCCCCTCTCTCTGTTCAATAGTTTAATAAGATTTTAATTAGGCAATTAAAAATCTTTGGAATAGCATATGGTCATAATTACTGCTGTATAGTTCACTCAGGGACAAATGAGCCATTAATTACTCTTAGCTTGGTCTGGGGATTGGACTTAAAGTGGGTTGAGCAGGAAATACAGGGTATTCCTTCAGAATACACAACCTCTTATTGAGAAATACAGACAGCATTTTAAGTGACTGGGAAACAGGATGTTTGTATTTCTATTGAGTTCTTCCATGAAGTCCTGACTCAGTTCCTCAGTACTACGAGCTGGTGTCAAAGAACTGTTGTGCAAAATGTAGTTGAGTCATTCCAAATTTAAAGGAACAGCTGGACAATTTCTGAAATGTTCCTATTTGCCTCTTGCCGAGAGAAACATGAGAAGGTCTATATGACCTTCATGTCTGTATGGTAAATATATAAGCAAATACTTGAAAATTGGGGGAAGTGTGTTGTGTTGTGTTGCTGTTGAATTATAAAATACTGGAAATTACTCTGCACTCGATGTAGCCCGATCCAGTGACTTTGGCCAGTATTTGATTGATACAGATATTGAGTGTGAGATTGGCGCAAGCGTAGTAGTAAATTAAAACCAACCAAATGACGACCCTGAGCCGAGGGAGAGCGGTGAAACGCACATCACGTAGGTGCAAGGCTATCAAAAAGCAGCATCCATGAGAAAAGGTAACACCTGCTCACTTACTGCAAGCCAGAACAACTTCAATCCACTTTGGCATTGATTCCACAATCCTCTGGAATCCCTCAGTTGCTGTTCTGATGATGGTCATGGTCGGTTTTCATGCTCATCCACCCACTCATTGACCCTTCTGCTCTATACGGAATCATCTGTCTGTCTGTAGTTTTAACACAGAGCTGAGCTCGTACACTACATTCGAATGTACCAAAAGCTGGTGCAGTCTCTCTTAACAGTACAAGAGTTGATTGGTAGACCTAATAAGAGAAATCATTTCTTAAGCTTGGGGCGCAAATATTGTTACATCTTACTCATAGATCTATGTCTTAAGATGGGCATGAGTAGTTGATATATAGGCAGCAGTAACTATGTCAACACTGCACTCCCACACCGCTCGCCCGCTCGCTCGGCTCTTGGTGCAGGTGTGGGCCGTTAAAGCCTCTCCTGACAGATCTCACATCTGCTCATTCACACATCTGAGAGTCCTTCAGTTGTGTCGACATGTCAAAGGTGAAGTATGTTCACAGGTTGAAGGCCACATCTTGGAGCAGGTGACCTGGGCTGTGTGATGTAAGAGGCCTGTTTGTGTGTGGCTGTCTGAGATGGCAGGCGTGCCAATAGGTCGTATTTATCTGTCAGGACTCCTCCAGTCAACAGGGTGTGTGAGGAATCCAGGGAGCATTGACCCCACTATACTCTACTCAAATGGCAAATGCTAATGGTGGTGCCACCTGTCTCTGCAGTATACGCAGTGCTGCTATTTATAATACTCACTGAGTCTTAGAAGTTGCTGTCATTGGACAGTCTTTGCCATGCGGTGATATATAGGGATATAACAGCAGCTGTATGTCAGGAAATAACTGGCAAAGAGTGCTGGGAGTTCCGCTGTTTGGTAATTATAAAGCTTATATCCCCTTTTTTGACGTACCCTACTGCAACATATGTTGACAGCATAGAGAAGTTAATGTCCAAAGATTGATTTTATATGAAAGGCATGTCAGTTTTATGACCGAGTTTTATATTGTGACTTTGACTTTGCTTTACTGGTCGAGCTTCCGCTGAGAGCTTTTAGTTTCATGTTGACGTGGCTGCCAATTGTTATTTTAAGTTTTTATTCTTATTACAACCACATGTGGTAGCCCATCATTTGCGTTCTTGCGGAGAATTCCCCCCTTCTTCCCAGCAGAGCCTCTTACTTCTTGATCACTTCTTCATTTTCACTGCATAAACTGTCGGATCAAATCTTCACATCCATAAGATATTTCAATTAAAGCTTTGTATGTTAGTTTTGTGGTGAACAGTGGTGAATACCGGTTGAACTATTTTGCCTCTCATTCCCTGGTTGCCTCCGTCCTAACATCATCAGGGCTTGAAGCAGACATTGCAGATATTACTCCGCATTCAAAAAGTCTTCCTCTATATGTCTTTCATGACACGCACATAGATCACATTTCCATGCATCAATCATGACATTTCAAATGAACCTTTGCAGATATGCAGAGAATTCACATGGCGAAGGCTTTCATTCCATTGACCTGACTGCCATATTTACAGTGATAATATCGAGTGTGAGGGCAAACATCAGCCAAATCGCTTCCTGCTTGTTTCAACTATCAAATGAACAATCAACACCACTTCACAAGTACGAAGCTTTGCACAAATAAATACAGCAGCCAGCAATGGGGTGGAGTGGCGAGTTAAAGAAAATTTGAACCTGCCCTCCACTGCTAGGTTACCTGAGGTTTGTTTTTTGGGTTGCGCAATGGCATATTGCACATTGCCATAAATCAAGACAGGTACATTTAGTACCCAGTGGCAGGCAGATGCACATAGTCTCATAATTATAGAGCTATTAAATTGTGCATTCACCATTTCTACCTAATAAAGACTTGTGGCCTTGGCGGTGGTCTGATTTGTTTATTCGGTTCAAGAACCCTGAAAGATATTCAATCATTTTGTCAAACTGATCAGGCTGAGAGGTTGCTGGAGGGGATGAAGAGAGAAATTCTACAGATCATAGATGGAGAGATGGGCGAGTATCATCTATAGGCAGTGCACGCTATCACATCTGTGTCGGGAGTGAAAGGGATGATTCAGTTTATGCATCATGCAGGGGAGAGCAGTGAATTGCCGAGTTGCATATAGATTCCCGTGCTGTCAGAGGGGGCCTTGTTCTCTCTCTCTCTCCATCGCTGACTTGAGCTCTCTCTCTCTCTCTCTGCACCTCAGTTGGATTCAGCTTGATGCATGTGGGTCTCCTTTTCTGACTGTTACACAAACTGTTTGTTTAATTGGCGACCAACTTTTGAATTGTTCCAGACAAAAGACACTAATTATGTTTAAGTTATCACTTAGCTGGCAGGACCATTGCCCAAAATTTCTGGTTTTGTAACAAAGAAGGTTTTCATCACCTCATCTGCTTTTGTCATCATGATAATACGAGTTGCAGTCCTGCTGCCGAAATTGAAAAAAGTGTTCAAACATTCTTGATGTTTTCTCCTCTTACAGCTTCTATAGTGTTAATGGAAGATATATGGCTGTGTATTTATCCCATTCACGTCTCATCTACTGTAGCTGTAACCAATAACCCTCTTTGTGTCTTGTTCTCTGGCCTTTCATCACGTCCTCTCTGCTCCTCTAAATGTTGACTTCCCAGTTCAGATTTAGAGACGTCTGTGTTTGTAGCGCGTGTCAGACTGCTTATTGACTAAGAGTCAGGAGCCCCATGATAGAAACCAGGAATAGCTTCACTTGCTACCCTTTTGCTATTGATTGCCTTACCGCCCACAAAACTGAATCTCATCTCAGTTGCATTTAATTAGCGGCTTCTTGCGGCAACTGTAATGGACTGTTTGCCGTTGTAACAGGGATGTGTGTATTGAATTTCTCTTCATGTCTCACTACTTTCAGTTAATCAGTGTCTGTGAATTGCCCTATAACTCCATCACCGGTGTCATGGTTGTCTTGTAGCTTCTTCATAGTATTTTCTTAAGGATCGTCGTAGAAGTTGTGGACAAAGGAGTGTCAACCGATGGACCAATGCCTCCGCAGCCTGTGGTGATAAAAAACCTTGTGTATTAACACACTCATCAAGTTCAAAAAAACAAAAAACCTGTTTGACAGCTTGTATAAGTCCAGTAAGATGAGCTGTTCCTCAGGTGACACACCTGTTAACTGTCTTTCCCAAGAAGGAGCAGCTTTCGTTTCCTTCGAGTTTGAAACAGAACACGTATGAACAATCCACATTTGCAGATTGGCAGTGTTGTTAGAAGCTGAAACTATCAACCACTGACAAACACGCCCTCAAGCAACATTTACACACAGCAGTGTAATTTAATGATCACCAGAGTGGAAATACTTTCATACCCCCCTGAACAGAAACTGAAAGCAAGTCTATATGACCTGAGGTATTTAGTGTGTGATCAAGAGGTCAAGAGGACAAAAAACACCTTGTTTTTCTTCTTCTCGCACTCTTATACTCAACATTCAAAATATAGAGAAGTGAAATTGTTATGTAGCAATACTTTTTGTTCTGTCAAGTTAAAGCCTGCTCTCTGCTGTGTGCCTAGGATAGAGATGTGTTAGCATTTTCCTAAAGCCTGGTTGCCTTGTTAGCACTATAATTGTTACTGCACAGCTAAATTTGTACATTGTGCAATGCACGACACCAGTTATAAGGAAGTAAAGTATTAATGTACTGTTGCATGAGACAAAAGTAGAAAATCAGTACAATTGAGAGATTGTTAATGTTGTAATTGATGAATCAATTCCATCAATGAATCATTCGAGCTAAATAAGGAACCCACGAGGTAGCTTATCTAGCACGCTAATTTGAATGATTGCTGTTCTTTGCATCTTCACAGATCCCAGCTGAGACCCTGTGGTGTCGTGTGTGCATGGAGGCTGATCGGTGGAGGCTAACTGTCTATTTCTGAGGTCCATATTGTCAATCCGAACAAGCATCATCTGCAGACCCGAAGGCGTGCCTTGCCTTCTCAACACAGCATAGGCCTGCCATTCAAGGAGCCTGGAGCTGCATTTGCAGACAGCGAGAGACGGGGGGGAGAGAGAAAATAAACACAGGTTAAAAAAGACGCTCTTCATGAATTCCCCCAAAACCTGAAAGGCAAATACTGCAAGTCGGCTGCTGGTCCTGAGGAGGCATGTGGACAATGACTATGGCTTGGCTCTGTCTCCCAGCATACACTGTTTTACTTTTTAGTTGCTTTTATACAGCTGCCATGGAAAGCGACGTCACTCCACGTCTCTCCTTCTCTCACAGTAAGTATTACTAACTTATTGCATGTAGAAATACCATATGTTGCATTACTAAGGTCTGTGTTGTTCCTTTAAGGTACATAAGTATATAAGGTATTTTGGCATCACATATACTCACTGGAGTGTAAATCTGGCAACTCATCTCAGTAAAGAAACTGCAGCATCAGTTAATCACATTAAACCAGTGTGATGACAGCTTTGAGGGTCCCTGGGTCATTTTCATGAAGAACAGAACCTGCAACGTTATATACAGTATATATAAGAACAAGGGTGTTGTCTTGTCTTGTGTACAAGCGCTGCAGTGTGAGTGCACAACTGGCCACCATTAAATGATTGTGAGTGTTTTATCTTTTACATTACATGAGAGGAATAACTTCTATAGTGGCTGCGTTCAACAGAAAATGCAGCTGCATTCTGCCAGACAATTTACTAATAGCTGATTTTACGCAATTATACCTACATTTTATCCTCTCAGTTGCTGCCCAAAGGACATATTATGCAATTCCCAGTGGTGCCGCCACTCATTAACTCTGCCCACTCAAAGACATCAATGCATTGCATATGGGTCCATTGTAAGAGCTAAAAGGATTTGGATTCGGCGAATTGGCGTTTGTCTGCAGTATAATGATTTAAAATCTGTGTAAATCTGCACAGCAAATTGCAGGGGTGCTTTGTCAAGAAACTACAGGTGAAACACAATAACCAAATGAATGCACACATTTAGCTGCATCTTACTGAGGGCAGTCTGACATAGTCTCAAAAGCACTTAGAGGTATTGCATTTATGTTATATAATATACCCTGTTTTTTATTGGTTGCAGGACGACACACCATTCAGTCAGCCTAAAAAATATATTATAATGCCATACCTTGCCCCTACAATATGTTGGGGATGATGTTGAATAAGCCTTTTGTCTTGGGTTTCTGACTGTGCAGCATGATTTGTTATGCTGTCTTCATTGATATTACCATGGCAACGAGTCCCATGCAGGGATTGTCTGTGATGTAATTGTTTAAGTGATGTACCATTGCGCTCGAGATGACAAGCTGGATTAAAACATTAAGTGTGCCTTCGTATGTCTGCGGAAAATTAAATCAAATGGTGACTTATGAGATCAATGCAGGCTTTCTATGGTTTAACTGGCGAGGGACTGATGTTTACTGTAGGCATCATTAGAGTCACGGAAGATTGTGTTGATAAAACTGTGGTGGTGATCTATTATGGACCTGGATCAAATTCCCAGGCATTGGCTCGTTTTCAACTGTGCCAGGCATCTTTCCAGTTTGAGCTTGTATTTTTCCTCATGTAGAACGAACCTCTACACCAACAGGTAATCTCTCTCACCTGCCAGCCTCAACAAAGCCCACAGCTCGGCCCTGGTGGAGCATTTCACAACAACACAGGTCATCTATCAGTCGCTGAAAAGACTTTTCACGTTGACACTTCTCCCTTTCCCTGATAGAGAGATTTGCTTTAAGGGCGTGCAGCCAATGTTGAACACCACAACAAAATATGCAAACCCCACATGTCAGAAACACAGAAGATGATTCTGTTTATATGTTAATGCCTTGAGAATGGCTGAGGCAAAGCAAGGAATTTTCCATCTTGTCTCTGTTTTAGTAAAACAGCCAGGCTCATGCATAATCATCATCTTGTTTTGTAATAACATTTCTGTTGCTTTAACTTTAACCACATTAATACGTTTTGACCTTTTTCATGAGGGGTCATAAAGGAAATAACACAGCTTTAGCAAAACAGTTAAAAAAAACCCATTAAACCCAAGAACCAGTCATTTTAACAAATGTTACTCTCCTATCTTGACATGGTTAAGCACACAACCACCTGATATTTACTATCAAGTTTATCTACAAATCTGAAAACAGTGTGTTGGTGTTTGCAAATTTAAAAAATGTAGATAGCAATGGACAGCAAAAAGCATGCTTCATCCGGCTGGTGAATGTTTGCAGGGCCTGGAGATAGAAATTGTCCTGCTGTGGTGATGTCTGGTTTGCTACACTGACATTTTCCAGCCTCCCGCAGAAGGAGAGGCTTTGTCACATTGTGTTTACAGTATCAAAGCAGAATGCAGAGCTGTGGGCCTTAGAGACCTGAACTTTATACAGCAGAACCCGCCTGGTCTCCGTCATGGTTTCTGGTCCTCTTTGTCCTTTCTGGATACCAGTTAGGTTGACAGCTTGCACGCTTTAACCTTGGAAGTGTAGGTGGGGTGGAGCCCTGCTTCGCTGTTCCACATCCGGTAACATTTCCGCGGAACAACTTACCCTCATCTTCTGTCTTGCTCCCTGCGTCCCGTGGTCCCCACCTCTGCCTTAATGAAGACGGTAATCTGCCATGAATAATGAATGGGGATTTGTATGTGTTACGGTGTGAACACTTGTCTGGTTCACATTATGCGCATATGAGGACGGATCAGGGGCTCAGGGAGGAGAGCCTGCATCTGCTTTTCCCTCCGTTTTTTGTTCCAGGCTTTAATGCAGACCATACTTAATGGCTTAGCGTGTTGGAACACTGTTTAAAGGCACACCTTTAAGCCGTTTTGTAGCCTGTCTTTGCCTGTTGATATATTCCGCCCCCTGTTAGCCACCATGTGCGGGGACAGTCGTACTATAATGTTGACTAGAGGCAATGCCCACCGCCATACTGGGAATAGAGATTGATTAATTATTAAAAGGCAGTCATGTCTCGACTAGTTGAATCAACCACGCTGAAGTAATTCAGAACGACAGCATTGTCAAGTGAGATAACGGCTTTGAAATACTGTGTTGGTGCCACATAGCTGAACAGTAGTTCCTAGCAGAATACTTAATCATGATTAGGTGTGCGGGGAGAGAGGCCTTGGTGACTAATATGAGGTTGCATCTGAGTACTGTTTTTGTTATGTTAATATTGTTTTGGCAAGTAAATATGTTCCTGATAGTTGGCTGGACAAAACAAGGTAATTTCCTAGATTTCACTCCAGTTATATGAGGTGATTTTCTTTTAAATGTACAGATGCAAATGCAACTGGTGGTGATATTAGTATGCTGTGATATCTGTAATCAATAATGCATGCAATGTGTGACTCATCACTGTCCGTCTTAGTAATTGTTTTCAGTCTATCACGAGACGACAGATCATTGATCCTGATACTGCTTGACACTGTCATCATACACATACATCAAACTCAGCAGACCCTGCAGAAAACACTCACATCCCTGCACCGTCACTCTCGAGCTGCTGCTGTATAGTTAGAACCAGGTCACAACCTCATATACAGTCCCTATGCTCCTGATGCTCCAGTCATGCTCACACAGGAGGAGAAGGTCACGCTGAGTTCCTGATGAACCAGCAGCTGCTTTACATTATCGTGGCTAATCTGGGGTCAGCCCTTGTTGCTCCTTGACCAGCGGATCAACATTTTGCATGGGAAAAAGATCCCTTAGAGCTTATGAGCAGGTTTGTTTATACATTTATTTTAGTTACATCTTAACAGATTCATTTGTTTCCATCCTCCATAAATTGCACCACTAGAGCCTGTTTTTGCACATCCCTGCTGCGAACATATTTTATCCCTTTTTTTAACACCTCACAGTTTCTTCACGGTATTTGAGTCATGCACGATGGGACTTTCTAACCTCTTTGTAGTGAAGTTGTTTTTAATCTCATTGTTGTGGTAGGAGCATATCCTGCTAACATGCTGCAGCCCCACAAGTTAAGAATACAAACAGCAGGCTCACAGCTTGCCTAATCATTCTCACATTGAGTTGACCCTCTCGGTCTGTTGTCTAAATGCATCCAGATGTTCCAGTCGCAGTCCTTCAGGTCTAGTCTCACAACACAATTACCTATCTAGCCCTTAATAGCTATTTAGAATGATTCTGTAAGAGCTCCAGTGTGACCTGTTTTCTGTCTGGATGTCACCAGACAATGCGGCAATACTGGGAGTTCTGCCGCTGCTCTCACACTGACGCAGCGGGACTCCTGTTGGCACCGCGTCCTCTCGTCGCAGGAGTCACTCTCAGCCGAGAGTCTTAATCATTTCATCTCAGAACAATTGGATTTACGCAGGTTCATCTCTTATATCCTGAGCAAAGTCCTTGAACAAGTATAGTACGCTGATAAAGAAATTGAAAGGAGATTTGACCCTGGTGTCTCATTGCGCTGGCTGAGTAGTTTCTGCCTCACTTCTCTAAAGTATCTTTTGTCTCTTGTGTCTTTTTTTTCAGAGCTGACACTCATGTTAAAAAAAATCAATCCTCTCCCCCTTTAATAAGCCAAAAAAATTAATCACAACACCTAATAGATAGCTCAGCTTTTCTGACCTCTGCTGAAATTTACAAGAATACTTGATTTATAGTCAAAATACCAAGTATTTTCCAAACTTTATAACATTGATTATTTACTTTATGTTTAACTTCTGATGTGATCTTATGGTTAAAGTTAAGTTTAGAAGAGCTTCATGACTATATTCCTAATTTTACCATTTTATCTAATCAAGAATGCATTTTATGTAACTTGCAAATTCAAGCCTGTTTAAAAGTCCAATTTGTGGACAGTCTGAAACATGCTAGCAATTTCTATTTCACACTCCTAACCAATAGGGGGCAACATAGTATCCACAAAGTTTGGGTGTCCCTTCCTTTTTGGAAGAGACAATGAAATTGTAACTTCCTCGTTATGAGCCAGAGGGTGAAACTCTCAATTTACCACTCGATTAGAATTATTCTATAATACAAAAAATCATCCCCTTACAAATGATCCCTTTAATGTGTAAATAGGACTCGTAACACTATTGGCTGCCGGCATTCTTCATTTATATTCCTTCAGAAATGAAAATGTAGGTCGTGCTTGTGGTCAGAACGCTGAAAGTGGAGCATCTGATGTCCCTTAAATATGACCCATCATGAGTACAGCTTCCTCTTAACCTCGATAAAGAGAGGTGGTCATCTGCTGGTGGACAGTGACCAGCTCTAATCTTTAGGAACATAGTAACTGGTCGGACATCATCTTAGATTTAAGAATACTAGAAGAGTAGCATCCTGTTTTTAACAAGGAGTTTAAAACAAGTGAACATCTCTTTGGATCACTTCTTTAGTTTGCTGGTAATTGGCCTCATGGAAATGTTTTACTGTAGTTCTGTACAAGTAAATGCAACCTGCTGATATCCTGAACATACAGCTGTTAAACCTGATAAAGTCAGCCCGCTCATCAGGGGGCGCTGATTGACTCCGCCTGTTACAGTTGCCCTACAAAAGAAGGCCTTTAGATCTCTTTCACCAAAGGACAAATTACTCTACAATCCCTCTCTAGAGGGGATGTTCCATCCAAGCTTTTAATTATCGTCGTACTTTTTGGGAATGGACCCATCAGGAAATCAGCTGTAAAAGTGTTTAAGGATTCCTTTAAGCCCAATATAATTAATTCATCCTCTAAATAGATTAGCGAGCCATTCAAGGCAAGTATTTTAAACCATTTAGCAGTGTCATTTGCAGAAATGACTCTTAATTACATAATGATCTCACATTGCTTACAGCTGCCAGTGGTTGAGCCACTGAGTGCACTGTTCACACACTTGATGGAGGGTCACTGAAGTGCTCAAAACCAGACAAAGCTGCTCTCTTAGACTCGAGGAAGCAACAATGACATAATGAGGTGTAAAGCCCCCCCAGCTCCGCCTGCTGGTTGCCTCTTTGTTTAGTGTTTGCCTTTGGACAGAGAGTCATCTCTCTGCTTGACCTGTGACCAGTCTTCCATCTTATGACCAGTCTGTCAGACTGTCTGTTCCTTCCCTACTACCTGAGATCATCAGATGCATCACCTCTTGTTGTTCCAAGGTTCAGAACCACTTCAATCAAAATAAATCCTTCCAATGTAGCCCTGCACGTCATGGCAGTGATCATCCCTTCTTCTGCAAAAGCTTTCTCAAAGGTTATCTCACAAGTGGACAGCAAGATAGACCAGGGCAAAGAGGAACATCTGTAGTTCTCATAACACAGTATGTTATACCTCTTCAGTGCTGATATGATGGCCACTTGGCAGCCCTCTCTGTCCTCTGTCTGTTGCTCCAGCAGACACAAGCTACTCCCGTGCTCTTTAGTGCTCCGTCTGTGTGCTGTACACCACAACATATCGACCGTGAATGGCCTCTCTGAAAATCAACCTCAGACTGTCAAAAAACAAAACAAAAGTGGGGCTTTTTCAAAAGACTGTGGTGTTTGTGGAGGAGTTCAAGGAGGAAACACTAAACTTGTGTGGTAGCAGCCTGCACAGTGTTTGACCTCCAGTGAGCGTGCACTGTGTTTCAGCCGTCTCTCCAGAACGTGATGAAGAAATACCTCAAACTTTCCAATGTTTACTGTAGTGGGGTGTTTATTAGCATACAAGTGTACAGTGGGCTCACGGACACAGGGACTGAGTCAGGTTCTGGAGGCCAACTGAGAACATTGGTTGGGTACAGATGATCAAAAGTTAAGGAGGGGTCAGTAATTAAATACAGCAGTGATTAATGGGTGCGATATGTAATGTACGTAGGTGCAAGGCCTGATAGAATCTCCATAATCTCAAGAGGTAATGAGATCAAGGAGGCTGACTGCTGACAATAGGGGCGACAAGATAAGGAGGTCCAAGTGTACGGTCTCCAGGGATTGCTTGGTTAGTGTAAATTACAAAAGTCGCATCCATATTTGAACCTCTGGACCAACAACCAGAATA
>CAAKHC010007129.1:41990-54476 GCA_901007825.1 Macroramphosus scolopax
TTTTGTAGGCTTTAGAGACGTCTCACAACTATAAACCCTCAACAGTTTCATCATGCCATTTCTGATATTATAAAGGTTGTTGTTCACCTTGTCCTGTGTCATCCTTGCATTTTACATTCAACTGAAGCCGACATGTTTTTCACATTAACCCACAATCAGAAGTTTTAAGAATCGGGAGCATGCATAAAAAAAATGCTTTAAATCCTGTTCAACTATCCCCTTTCCCTCACAAGAATAATTAATTAACCAATAAATCCCTCCTGAAAGAGGATTTATGTTTGTCGGCTGTGTTCGGTTGCAAACCCTCCTGGATGTCTTCAATAAAACTCAAATAGAGGCCTTATTGTTTTCTCTGTCGGCTGTGGTTGCTAAATATGACAGTGGTGATCTGACTGCAGAGAATAATTGTGTAGATATCCTTCTCTTATCCCTCAAAGCTTTTGTCATGGTTCAGGCTTTTGCCTTTGTCTTTCCATGTGTATATCACAGTGAAACTTGCCCAAGGCTCAGTGGGGAGGAAAAAGGAGGGGAAACAATACCGGCACAGAGCTGAGAAACACTCCGTATATCCTGTAATAATAGTGAAAGGAGAGGGAGAACAGCCCCGATGGGTCCATGTGCTTTAAGCTGAGCCTCTTGTGGTTTTACAGACATATTTAACTCTAATAAGGTTGTCTGTTGCCGTGGCGATGGTCTGCTATTAACATGTTGTTTTCCCAGTGGAGACGAAGTCTCTCAACCTCCTGTAACTGCTCAATGAGGTGCGGTTATATCAGGTCACACGTACTGCAGGGCACCACGCAGTGTTCATGTAATCTGTTGAACCTAGTGACACTTTATATAAGTACTGATTCGTTTTATGTTGGGAGGTGGCGTAGTTGTAATTATGACTACCAGCATCTGTGATTTAATCCGGTTTTGAATATGCCAAGCCTGTGGTTATTAGTCTGGAAATATAGAAGAGAGACGGTTAGTTTTCATTTCTATTTAATCAGAGAGTTTATGGGATTTATATTGAAAATATAAAATTGGTTCAAGTGGCTGTAGTGTGTTTTGTTTTTGCCATTTGCAAAACAATGTAATTAGTTGAGGAATTTCTGTTAATTTTGTTTTATTTATTTGTTTTTTATTTGAGCCTCATTCAGCTCCCGGCCAGTGTATTTCCTGCTGTTCCCGTAGAGCAGTAGTGGATGTACACATCGAGATAGACACATTCCTTTACAGATGTGAAATCATCTGTAAAAACAATAGTCGAGGGCCTTCCTCAGCATTATAAAGTTCTTTTATCTTTTCTCTTTTTCTTATTATACATCGGTCACATTACGGGAGCAAAAGAGCTTCAGTCATTACACTTTTCCATCAGCTCCCTGCTTCTGTTTATGCTGGCATGCATTTAAGGCAAGTTGTTCAAGCCGGGCCAGCAGAGAGGGCCTCCAGGCTGCTGCAAATCTGAGATACACATGGGCTTTTAAAGCAGTGATTAGGAGAGTTGACGACTTAACCTCTGGTTCCAGTCAGGAGCTGTTAATGCGGTTGGAACAAAGCCAGTCACTTATGGAAGAAGAAAAAATGTGGAATTTTCTATCATCCTTCTTTGCTTCTCCTCTCCGATTAGGAGCTGACAGGATTTGGATGCTACAGTTGCACCCAAACATAAACATGGATGTCATGTCAAATACTGCATCTGTTCCAGCGCCATAGTTGTGCTGTAGATCTGAAGTCCAATAAAAGTAGTAAAACAAGGAGCTCAGTGTGTGTCCCAAGCAAAAATTATATTTTTGGAGCCTACCGGCATCTTCGCCTTCTCGATGCTGACCTTGTAGTTACAACATACACAGTATATCTGCAGTGTACTTCATTTTTGTCGACCATGCACAGAAACATGTGCAAAAGCAGTCATTTGCATATTGAAGTGCATTCGCTGCAGCACATAATGGCTTTAAAAGTCATGATGTACTGTGAAATGTCCTCTTTCTATCATTATTATCAGATGGATTAAGGAATGTTGTGTTCTCTTCTGTCTGTTTCTATGAAAAGATGCAAAGGAGCGGACAACCAGGAGTTTTTCAGTCGGCGGGGTCCTCAACTACACCTCTCTACTGCTCAGTAAAGAGGACAACATGCTCTACGTTGGTGCTCGGGAGATTCTCTTTGCTCTCAACCTCTCTGATATCAGTGCCGTGAAGCTACAAAGAAATGTAAGCAAGCAAGCGTCTGTAAAACACAGCACCATATACAGTACACTCACATTATGAATGCAATTATAATGTCAT
Source organism: Macroramphosus scolopax (assembly GCA_901007825.1). NCBI lineage: Eukaryota > Metazoa > Chordata > Actinopteri > Syngnathiformes > Centriscidae > Macroramphosus > Macroramphosus scolopax. Next base: position 44,264 of record CAAKHC010007129.1, read on the forward strand.
CCCAAAGGTTCATGGTGAGGAATATGTGATGCTATCAGTTGAATGTGAATACAACACATCGCACTATATTAAACCCGCAGTGTGAGTTTGACTGTGTACTTTTTCCTGCAGCTCACATGGAAGACTCCAGACAAGAAGAGAGATGAGTGCAGTTTTAAAGGCAAAGACCCGCAGGTGAGTGAACTGCTGGTGGAAAGCTCAAGTAGTTGAACTCGGATGGCTCGAATATTATTTATATTTAGGCCAGGTTGCCTTGTTATAGAGGTTGACCGTTGCAGGGATCAGTGGAAACAGAGCCTTGGAAATTTCCTGTAGAGTTTTAACTTTCCTACCTGCAACAATGGGATTTTTTCCTTCCATTCAAACAAACTTTTCCTCCAGTCATTTTCTTTGTCACCCTGCCACATCGCCACTCTTGTATGCAAACTGACTGACCTTGTCAATCATGGTTACCTATTTTTTTCTGAGGGAACACGTCACAAGGAGGAAGCAAAGTTTTTTTTTTAATATATTTTGCTGAATACGAATAAAGAGCAGCAAAAAATCTGCATTGAATTTGGCTTGTGATCAAATACATTGCAGTTAAACATTTTACAGCTTCAGCTCGTAATTACTTTTCCAGGCTGTGGAGCTAAATCTGTATTCATTTTTAATCCTCTCCATTTCCCTATTTACTCTCATCTGTGTGTGGTTTTTTTAAGCTCAATTCATCACACACAGCTTATTAAGCTGAATGTATAGATATCTGGTAGCTGTGAAGGTAACACAGCGGGGGAGATGTTGTTCACGTCGTTCTTCCTTGTGTGTCTATTACAGACGGATTGCTTCAACTACATCAAGATCTTACTACGTATGAACAGTACTCAACTGTACGTGTGTGGGACATACGCCTTCAGTCCCATCTGTGCTTACATTGTAAGTGTCTATCCAGTATGAAACAGCACATCTATTGCAGTGACCCTACCTGTGCATGTCTGGTGGTAGGACGATTAAAGGTTTCTGTCAATCAGTGCACGTATCAGAACTGGGGCCAATATGGGGTGTTTATTTATTGGATCTTAAAGGGAAGAGCTTTGAAGCGGCATGCTTGCTGCCTCCTGCTCTCAGTTCACTCAGCAGTCAGTCCCTCGCTCGATTAGAAGCAATGTGAGGTCCGTTATTATATCATCTCCTGTGGCGATGGGAATTGGATCATAATATTTCATGCATGTAATCAAATGATACTGAATGAGGAATCGATCCAGTTGTCGGTCCTTTTCTCCGTCCGAGAACAAACTATGACTTACAGAGATGACTTGCCCTTCACCTTTATCTGAGAACTGACTTGTCACCGTGGGACGGACTTGAAGCTGTCACTGTCAGACCAGGTCACACGTCTTCTTTTCAGCTGAACATGTGGTGTGTGTGTTTTGTCCAGAACACTGCAGACTTCTCGCTTGTCAGGAGCGATACAGGTGAGATCGTCACGGAGGACGGACGAAGCCGCTGTCCCTTCAACCCTGAATACAAGTCCACTGCCATCATGGCTGGTAGGTCCCATAATGACTGTCAACTTTGTTTAAATGTTTGATTTATTAACACCCCGGTTAGAATAGTAAAAGTGACAAGATACAGGTGCTTGATATGGAGACATATTGAGGCATAACCTCTAGATTTCATGATCTAGATGTCATTGTGTGACGCAGAAGCCCGCTCCCTCGTGGTAAACACTGTGCTTTCCCATTGCAGATGGAGAGCTGTACGCAGGGACTGTCAGTAATTTCCAAGGAAATGAACCAATTATTTATAAGAGTCTAAGCCAAGGAACGTCTCTAAAAACAGAAAACTCACTGAACTGGCTTCAAGGTATGGTGCCACAGCCGGAACACAATCATATCAAAATCCTTTTTCATATTCAACATATAGATACTATTCTTAAACGATTTGTGTCAAATATGATGTTCTAGAAATCCAGACTCTGATGCAATCTGAATCCTTGGGTTCAATTTTTCATTTCATTTTTTATGTGACAGGAAACAAATAGCGACATCAGTTCGTGGATGCCAGATCAGTGCGTGTTGACAGTATTGTTTACGTTGCATTTGTTTCAGACCCAGCCTTTGTTGGCTCCGCGTACATACAGGAGAGCCTGCCCAAGGGCAACCTAGTGGGCGATGACGATAAGATTTACTTCTTCTTCAGTGAAGCGGGGAAGGAGTTTGATTTCTTCGACAACACCATCGTGTCACGCATTGCTCGCGTGTGTAAGGTGAGTGATGCTTGAATGCAGATAGTCAATTTCAAAGGGCCTTTTTAACCTCGAGCAAACCCCTCCTGACATCCACTGTTCGGAACAGGACGGAATGTACTTTGCTTGTTTACTTGTTTATTGTATGTGTGTCTGTGCACAGCAATCGCTCCCATTCATCATACACTCAGACTTTGGAAGGATTCTTAAATGTGTCAAGAAAAGTTCACCGTCCGTCTGGGTGGTGCAAGATCTCTTGTTCCAGAAAAACATTCCTCCTGCATGTGTTTCTCTGTTTGACTCTTTTCAAAACCTCTCCTCCCTCTATTCTTATCATGTTTCACCAAATATTTGTCTTGAGACAGAACTCGGTAGCCAACTCGAAAGGTTTAAGACCTAGCTGAGAAAATGGATTTTCACCTGCTGTAGTGCTTCGACTTACATCTTTTAAACTATAACACTTAGTCACACAGTAGTGGTAATATCTTCTAGGGTCCTCTCCGCTCTGTAAAATCTGTTCCGCTGATCAAACCGCTGCTTTTGTCTGTGAAAAGATCCCCGGGAGAATGAGAAATACGAGCCGACAGTTTTGACGTTCTATTTCAAAGTGACACCCTCTTAAATATATGTAAATATGTTCATCACAACTTTTTAGGATTCTACAAGGATAGGCTTCACTTTCTTTAAGCCTGGTGTGTCTCCAGATAGATAACTGTCCCGACGCTGCCCCGGTGTCAGATAAAGGCAAGACACCACCTACAGTACGTGTGTCAGATATGAAGTGGTTGGAGGCCCGAGGATGAATCACAGGGCTGTTTCACAGTCAGACAGTTCACAGTGCCGTATGTTATCATCTTCATGTATTTACTTTAAATCAATAACATCACTCCAGTTAACAGTTATGACCCTCTGGTAACTCATGTAGTAAGCAAATAATGGATTTTGTTAATGTGGGAGGCAATGCGTCACTTGGGAGGTGGCTTTTTCAAACAAGAGTTAAAAAAAAGGATTACGAAAGTGTTAAACATAACAAAGCTTTCAAGTCAGGTGAGTGTTCAGCTGTTGGTGTAGTTTTCTTTGAGTTGTTTCTCTTTCACAGAGAAATGAGTACATTTAAATTTGATCCTTTGCCCGTCTCTCTAAATCCGCCGTTTGACTCATTATATTGTCTGCAGTCCCCTCTTTGTTGTTTATTCAGCTTAGTACACAGGTTCCACCTCATCGAGTGGCTAACCACGCAACGATAAACAATGTTTTGCTTGAAGCACACAAATCAAAGCTTGTTGTCATTTGTGGGATTGTTCACTTTCCCAGAAAGAAGCTGTGTGCCGTCTGCCACGCTCATCGCTTTTTGAACAGCCCTCAAAAAGCGATACTTTTAAGAGGAATTAATGAATGGGAAGCATTTGCTTCAATTATTCATACGTCAGTTTAAGCACAGAGAGGCATTCAATTATAAAACTAGGCTCTGCCAAGAGGTCCGGGGAATATACCTTATGTTGCTGTTTATCTGACTTGGCTACTACAATAAATAATTGCTTCAGAAGCTCAGCACTGGTCATGTGTCAGTTTACTTCCAATACTGCATCCTTTAATTAATGTTATTCTAAAGTGGACACAATTAAAGTGTCGAGTTAGAAGGTTAAGCTATCTAAATATTTCTCTCTGATCCTCTGTGCTGCACTTATTTATACATTTAGGCCTTCGCTTGTAATAAAACTGTTGAAATGATAAATTCATCCAATGCAACATAAACAGGCTCTCCTGCAGCACATCGTTGCGCGGCATGTAACTCGCTGGTACACGTAGTCTATTGTTTAATTGTCATGAATGAAAAACTGTGCATTGCTTTCAAAACTGAAGGTTTGAGTTGTTGATTTACACAGATGCATCGCACAATCTCCAAATTAGTCCGCGTGTGAAGGAGGTGTCATGCTACATGCATCAGATCACAGCAGTAGTGTCAAGAGAAGAAGTATTGTTGGGGAACAATGCCTTTTTTTCTTTTTAATTTAACATAATTATCTCTACTCACATCCCAAAGCGGTTATATCCAAACCAGTTGTGATGCTGCGATTGTGTTTCCGTGACCCAGTCTGCTGCCTCCAGGTTGATCAGTGCTCCCAACACAATGATTGAGCTCATTATGGTTTTATTATAGAATGACAATGTTTTTCAAACTTTACATTTTGGTATAGCATACTCTTTCTTTTTCCTCACAAAGGCCAATAAATATAACCACATGCTACCACACACACCATGTTATGGTATTTAAGGTGAGTTATGGCAGTGTTCCATATGGTGCACATTATTATTTCATGCCTTTTACAAGCCTGTCAGATCCGATCATGTCACACTTGTGTTTCGGTCCATTTGGGCAGCAGCATTGTCAGCAGTCGCCGAGTGCCAGTCTTATATTCTTGCACACTCTACTGGCCAGACATTAAACAGCTCCAACCAACAAATAATACCTGTGTTGCAGGGAGACTTGGGAGGCGAGAGGGTTCTGCAGAAGAAATGGACAACCTTTCTGAAGGCTCAACTCTTGTGCTCTCTGCCCGACGACGGCTTCCCATTCAACATAATCCAAGACATGTTTGTGCTCACACCGAGCCCAGAGGACTGGAAGAACACTGTGTTTTACGGAGTCTTCACATCGCAGTGGTAAGAACTCAGCACTTCATCAAACGAATGTAGGGATGAAGCACACATCTGAAAAATCTTTTAGAATTGGTTTAATGGTACAAAGATTTTATCATTTAAAGACATGTTACACGTGTCGGAGTAAAATCATCCTAGACAACAAACAAATGGCATAAAATGGTGACATCAATGGAAACAATATTCAGCCCATAATTAAAGAAGATATTTAAATAGTGGAGTTTATAACTGATAGTTGGTGATCATATTCAATATCAGCGCTGGTCGGCTTCCAGTGTAAAACAACTGATAGTTTTTTAAGTGTATTTAAAATAAGAACAGAATAAGCGGTAAATCATTGTTGCTGAGATGCTTGTTTATGTCTCTCAAGGTACAAGGGTGCTTCTGGAAGCTCTGCAGTGTGTTCCTTCACTATGGACCAGGTGGAAAAAGCCTTCAATGGCAGATACCGAGAGGTTAACAGAGAAACCCAACAGTGGTACACGTACAACCATCCAGTCCCAGAGCCTCGGCCTGGAGCGGTGAGTATTTGCCTGCTGCCCTCTGCTGGAGAACCAGTTAACGCATATCAGTATTCATCATGATGTAAGCTGCATGGGGCGTCTAAAATGATCTTGTCTGCTTGATGAAGGCTTATGCAGATATCTGTCAAACTGTCGTCACTGCACACCTTCCTCAACACGATCCTCACTACATTACTGTCTCTTTTATTTCCTGGCGGGTTTAACACAGCGGAACCAGTAGAGAGAGAAAAATGCGGCTGTACAGCCTCTTAATTATCCAGTGAGTGTGTAAAAACATAACTTGTTTTGTTGCCTTCACAGTGTATCACAAACGCTGCCAGGAACCAGGACATCTCGTCCTCACTGCACATGCCGGACAAGGTGTTGAATTTTGTCAAAGACCACTTCCTGATGGACAACGTGCTCCGCAGCCAGCCTCTCCTGCTGAAACGCAATGTTCGCTACACACAGATCACTGTCCATCAAGTCCGACTGGCGCACAAGGCCTATGATGTTCTCTTCATTGGCACAGGTAGATGAACACACAGTCACTAATCCACTGCAAACACACTCCACATCCCATTTATAGCGTCAACACTGATTTTCACCTCATTTGAAGTTTAACTGTGTCTTTCTTTTTAGATGACGGCAGACTTCATAAAGCCATGAATGTCAACAACAAGATGTACATCATTGAGGAGATGGTGCTCTTCCGTGACTCACAGCCGGTGCAGCACATTGAACTGGACTCTGAAAAGGTAGGGGTTTGTACACCGAGAGAGAAAGCTATAACAGAGATGTCTTTCGTTGTCGAGTAATAACATGCTCACTAAATGCATTTATTGGCAGCTTAGAGATTCTATGAGCCATGAAGAGTCACAGCCTAAAGGGCACCTCGTGTTAAATGAGCTAATTACCTGTGACTTTCTCTCAGGGGAACTGCAAACAGCTGTGGTTTTAACAGCTGAAATTGTGACACTTACTGAATCCTGGCGTGCCTTTGCTACTACGATGTATACATCAGGGTCAAAAATGCATATTAGAATTATATGAAATACAATATTTAGATCAGTGTCAGACAAGGAAAACCAGTAACCCTTTAACTGAATGTTGTGCACTTCCTTCCTTTTAATAACTGGCATCTGTCCTCCATAGGGTCAGCTTTATGTTTCCTCTTTCTCTCAACTGGTGGAGGTCCCAGTAGCTAACTGCACTAATTATCAGAGCTGCGGGGAGTGCATCCTCTCTAGGGATCCTTACTGTGGCTGGAACGGGAGACAATGCATTGATGTCAGGCGGGCTCCATTAAGCACGTATGTATCTACAGTTTTTCAGCTAAAGCTTTTAGGCCGACATTTCTATAGTCACTTTAGAAGGCGGTGAAAGCCTGCATTCGAAAAGCCAAATTCCTGATTGAATATATGTGTTTCAGTGCATGGCAGCAGGATGTAGATGATGCAGACACATCAGCCATTTGCAACAAGACAGTGCCAAGCCAGCGGTTCGCTAAACCTCCTACACGTAAGTGAAGTCATCTTCCCTAGACTTTCATGGATTCACAGAGGAGCACTCTGCACTACTTTCTCTTAATTCTTTGCATTTCAATTCAACTCTTGAATCAGAAGGTGCTCGTTTTCCACATCCGATTATTAGGGCCGAATGATTTACATAAAAGGCTAAATATAATGCTGCCTCATTCACACACTGGTAGTGGAGACTGACATCTTCAGGAGCAATCAGGGGTCGAGGTCAGCAGGCCGCCATAATTTCTGGGGAGGGCAGGGATGGGAGAAGTAACCTTTGGATTACGACTCTACCTGCTGAGGCTCCTCTGTAACACCACGATGCTTTGTCAAATTGTATCATCATAAAAATTTCAATAATTGTGCAGCGGTAATTATTCAATGTTCTTCAACAGCCACGGTGGCACAGCTTATCTCAGTCAATATCTGACTCCATCTTTGTCTGTTTCCACAGGAATGTCGTCATGCCAGGTGATCATTATCCCAGCTAACACGTTCAAAGTGCTGCCTTGCAAGCTGCGCTCTAATTTGGCTGAAAGGAAGTGGGAGTTCAGTGAGAGTGCAGGTCATTTCCATTACCCCAGCCCTGAGGGGGGGCTGGTAGTGGTAGCTCAAGCTGACAGGCAGGAGACCTACCAGTGCTGGTCTGTAGAGGAAGGCTTCAGACAGCTGCTGGCAAACTACTGTGTGAGGGGTGAGGCTAAGCAGGAGAGCACCACCCTGACAGGCCGCACACGTACGCCACTGATCTCCCAGGATGAGTTTGTTATTCTGCACGGTGAGGCTCGCTCACCGCAGATTAACACCAAGACCTACTGGAATGAGCTCATCGTGGTGTGCGCCCTCCTGGCGTTCTCTCTGGTGGTCTTCTCCCTTTTTTTGGTCTACAGGAACCGAGACCACATGAAGTCCATGCTAAAGGAGGGGGAGTGCCCCAACATGCAACAGAAGAAGCCCAGAATAGTAGTGAAGCCGGCAGAGAACTTGCCCCTCAACGGCAACACAGTTACTACATCTGTGTTGGATCACAAAGGCTACCAGACCCTTAACGACAACTACATCTGCAGCACTCCACCTCACGAGTGCTCGTCGCCCGACAACAGCAAGAGCTTCTCCGAGTCGGAGAAGAGGCCTCTGAACTTAAAGGAGAGCCATATAGATATATCTCCCACATGCCCACGGCCCAGGGTGAGACTGGGATCGGAGATTAAGGACTCTATCGTGTAAGGCCGACTTCATGTGACATGGAGTGATTTATTTGAAACTGAAAGAGTGCACTTGTTGAGAAGACAAACCCTTTTAAGAGGGTAAACTGAGGAACAACAGACTCTCCATGGAGGGACATTTCATTACACAGATTTTGCACTTTGTCTTAATTTGCTCTGTTCCTGTGGTCCGTGTACATTTCTTTTTGTGTCCCTGTCACTCACCGTTATTCAAGTTCATTCAAAGCACACTTTCCAGTTTGCCTTCAAACTTTTGGCGTTTCACGTGTGGCTCAGAAACAGAATGTAACAAGATAGAGGTGTAGAGTCGCTACCAGGATATAGTGACTGAATTTCATAGCATTGCTACTCAGTCCGTCCATGTAATCTAATGGTAATGCTTTGAAAGGCAGAGGGATATTCAAACGTGTTCCCACACCTAGGTGACATGGTGTTTTCCGTTTTTTTTTCTTGTGTCGTTCTGTCACCTGCTAAGAGCCTACCCTTCGCTGAGGCTATGCACTATGTACTGTACTGTAGCAAGGTAAACACACACAAGAATATACACTAACAATCCAACAGCAGGTGAGAGAGGTGGAAAAAAGGACCCTTTTTTTTTCTTAAATAGCCAGAGTGTGTTCACATTATACTCATTGTTTAGGCTTATATATAAAAAAGACAGATGCAGAGAAGGAAGACATTAAGATAAAAAAGAGAACATTATTTATGAAATACAAGAAAAACACAAACAAGGGATCATCACGGCATAAAAGATGTAGTAAAGTGATAACAACTTAATCACTACACACCAAAAATATATTATCATTAACACAGACTGACATGAATCGGTTGTTTTTTTTAGTATTGGTAGTATTAGTCCATACAAATATCTCTCTATGGAAGCCTGACTTGTGACAGGGTTTTTCATTCACCAAATGTGATAAAGGGAATAAAGCCCATTCCAGGTATTTTCACGCTGTCCTTCATCAGATAGACAGTCTATGCAAAGCACATAATGTGACGTGAGGTAAACGTGAGGAGACCTCACCTCGAGAGTAAGCACAAAGGTGTTAGCGCTATCAGGTTAGGGTTAGTGACACTGCAAACACACACACACACTCGCTCGCATTGTACTTACTGAAAGTATGCAAGATTAATTTAGCCTGGTGTATTTAACGGACACACATCTTTCTTTGACATCTCTGAACCTGATTAAAGATTATCAATATTCAAAATAATTATGTGGCCAAATATGTCTTTTACAGAGACATTTTTCATAGTCTTTCTTTAATCTTTTACATATGACTGTTCACAAAGGGAAATAACAGATATTTAAAAGCTACACCTATTCATAATCTGATTTGAGAACACACATCTGTATATGCTTGACTTTTTTAAAGATCTAAATGTTAACTGATGACAGTCCATGAATAGAAGAAAATGCCCACTTCTTGCTGAAATGGTTTAGATGGCAACCATAAAAGCAATAACATTCATTTGTGTGCATTAATAAAAAAAAGAAAGGATCATGCAACTCATCGACCTTGATGATCCATCCTCATTCATAATCAGATTCAGCAAACATCATCCAACAATCAATGAATGCATCTTTCACAGTGTGTCAGGCGTTACTGTTGTAACGCAGCCATCAAAAGTAACATTTCTTAAATGAATAATAGAAGAAGAGATACTGTTTGACTCAGAATGCATAAGATTTGCACATGATGTTGAAAAGCCTTAGTGTAATGCAGGTCATTGATAAATTTGCCGTTGGGGGGGTAGGATTATGCCTTTTGAAACAATAATCAAGGGATGTGCCTCTTGGGATGATAATCTAACCAGGTAATGTTGCTTTAGAGTCGACGCCGTACTGACAGGAGTGGCCATGCTCAGAAACACCAGTAAATACATGTCATTTGATACTGTCAGCACTGTACAATTTGGGTTCATGAGTTGTGTCTTTTTGTTTAGTTTTTCCAGTGGCTTTCAGCCTCAGTCAGGTACAGAACTTGACTCTTGAAATGTAGCAAACAAACAACCACTGGCTGAGTTTTTTTATATACTGAAACATAGATAAGCATAGTATTACATTTT
>CAAKHC010007133.1:2839-24575 GCA_901007825.1 Macroramphosus scolopax
TCCCCTGATCATCCATCCATCTCTCTTCTCCCCTCTTTCACTGGTGTCTTTCACACAGACATTTTAACACTTTTTCCGGGCGGTGGGTGGTGATGTACAGACGTTTCCCATCAGGGTCATTATCACAAGTGGCCAACCGAATCCTTTTCCGTTGACTAACCTATCAAAAGAAAACATAACTGGAAAACACATTTGGCTCGCTGCTGCCAACGTGATTAATTGCTGTTTGGTTGTTTTGAAATCTGGATTAGTCCGTAAGAAAATGTCACTATGTTGACAGACGTTGGAAGCACGTTGAGAAAATGTGTGGGACTTGTAGAATCATTGTTAAGGCGCATAGGAGGCTGACCAAAACGTTTCTCCAGTATTGAACCAGCCACCACGGGTCTTCCAGTGCTTCGAAAAATAAAATAATAAATAATTGGTGTGTTTGGAATAAACTGGAAGATAATGACGTGATTCAAGGAGAAAAGAGGGGGTTGCACTACTGGTCACATTGATTAACATACTGGCACATTTTTGGCAGGTTCAGGGGGAAACAGCACAGCAATTAATCCACTGAAGCACTTAACATGACAAAAAAACAACAATAACATATTATTTATGAAAACATTTATGCGCGCCGTGCCACCGTGTCGCTGAATATTAACAGTTCCTCCATTCTGGGTCTCGGGTGTTCCCACTGAAAGCCTCCGTTCGCAGCTGTTCCTGCAGCCTTCCAGGGGGATTATTCTGTGTCAGAGACGAGCTGAAATCATCCTCCCAGTTTGCAGACTAAATCGCATCATTATTTTCCTCTAGGAAGTTAGTTACGTTTGACTCACTCAGACATGCTGTGAATTAACAATCTTTTGTTTTTATTCTATATCCATGATTATTTAACAAACTGCATCCTTTGAGTTGTGTTGTAGACTCACTTATGAAACATACGACATCTAGCTCAATACTTTAACAACAAGCTAGGTTTTATAATGGTTTTACATTTGGTTACACGTCGTTGAGACTCTGCAGTAAAGATAAAAAAAACAAGACCATTTACTCACATTAGGAGTTTCATCCCCCAACAAAGCCATTAAGCCTGGATATTACTGCATTAGGAAACGTGTGTCTTGATCTCCAACGCCGTCATTGTGGGAAGGTGAAATGTGTGATAATCAAAATGACACTTTGCAGCTCATAAAACACTCCACTGGCCAAAGGCTGCCTTCGCCGCATTGAACCTACATTACAAATCTGACTCCAAGTGACTTGAATTTGTGGTTCCTAAATTAAACCTGCCTTCCAGCAGAAACCCTAATTAACTTTGTTGTGTTTATTGCACAGACTTGTCTTAACTGTCTTGATCCCTGACCAAATATTCTTCTCGTTGCACGTTTTATGTAATTATTTACATGTATATTTACGGGGAAATATACATTGAAATGTGTTCCAGGGCGGAGAAAGAATGGAGACGAGGTTTTAGGTGACATCGTTAACCCCGTGTTACACGACAGAGGAACACTAATCATGAATCTTTAAGATATCCAAAAGCAGTTAATGATTCTGAGTGAACAACAAGCAAGAGACTGAATCTTTTATTGATGCGTTTCAACACACCACACAATATCTGATGAGTCTTTTAAAGTTAACCTTGTTCAAGCGTACACACGAGGCGAACAGAGACACGTGCAAAACTCATCATTATATTATTTTTTTATGGTTACCTACCTCAATATTGATGCCTTATTTTTTTCTGTTGCTTTCTATTAGAAACGGATGACATGTAATTTGGCAGCAGGTGACTGACTGTCCCCTGTGGAGTTTGATGATCATCTGTTACAAACCTTCTATCAAAACTCAGACTTCTCCTTGACTTACCACCAGGGGGCAGCACTCGTGTTGATATTTGTAATAGCTGGGAATCCGACTGTTTTTGTTTTCAGATCTTCTTTATCTCAAAAGTGTGTTAGTATAATGGTCTAATAAGTTAATTAAAAAACATTTCACGCTCATGTTCACATTTTTTGGACAATTTGCCTCCAGTCGACCTAACTGCTTGTTTTTAGTCTGATTTAATTGCTAACAAGCTGCTATGTTCTTCAACAATAAAATCAGCAAATTTTGTGCCTCACAATAATTATGAGAACTGTATTTCTCATCTCCTTCGTGCTTGTAGTGTTTCCAGCATCCATGTTGCTGTTTTCACTGAACATTTCCTGATGGAATCAATCAGCTGTACCCGTCTTCACTCGCCTCCCTCTGGCTTCTCACTTCCTGCTCCATCTCCATCCACCAGACACAATGTTTTAATGTTTCCGTCCGTCAAGTGGTGTCTACACGTGATGCAGGCCGGGTATTGTCTTCCTTGGGAAGGCAAGCCGCTGTGTTTTCAGTAATTGAACACAAGGCTTTCAGCACAGCTCAGGAAATAATAGGGCCAGAAAGTAATTCCGCAAGCTGGGCAACGGAGGAAATATTTTCATCCAGCTCTCCTCCCCTAACTTAGTTTGTTTCATCTCCTTCCTTCTGTTTCCTTTTCTCTGATTTCTTTGTTTCTGCTGTACCTGCTATTTCCCCCTTTTTAATAATACAGCACCAACACTTTACCGCTCCTCCCTTCAGCTGTGATTTTCCGTTGACCTGTAATGCCACTCTGAAGGTTTGTGGAGTCGTCTATAAGTGTGAGTGATTTAAGACCCCATAAGACGCACAACCCCGCAGGAGACCTAATTGTTTGCCACTCCGCTCCACATTTACAGCCTGTCTTATTGGTGTTGGCGTTGGTGTCCCTCCAACTCCCGGCGTTGGTGACTAGAATGTTGCACCACTCTAGATTTTCAGCCAAGGAGCTGTCCTTCTATTGCAGTCTTGATTTTAGTTTTAGTTTAGTTCAACTCATTTTAAAATGCATGTTGTTTAAAGATTTGTGCCTCTCAATATGAATACAGTAAACACAGTATAGTGTAGGGTTAGAAAACCTCTCTCCGTTATATGTGGTCTCGTTGTTTAATATTCTGCCGTGCTGTTTACAATTCTCTCCCATGCTGTCTTTTGTCATTCTTCATCTGTTTGCGGTGACAAATTACCTGCTCTTTTTTTATCACTCGCTGCACAGTTTTTGGTCTGTAAAGTGGAACTACAAATATCATCTGTAACACCTGCTCCATTCATAGACATAAGCACTCAATCACTCCTGCAGATTAATCACCAAAAATACCTTGAATATACTGCGATGTGATGTATGTTGTCTTTGTGCAGAAATTAATTAGGTGTTTGATTCTTTGTGTACAGTGAGTTTGATCCATGTCCTCCCTGCAGGTGCTCCTTATCCTAACATGCAGTCCACATTTCTTTTTCTGCCGTTTCTTCTCCAGTGTTCCTGTCGTAAGGACATGGTGAAGATCTCCATGGACGTGTTTGTGCGCTGCCTCCAGCCGGATCGCTATGACCTGTGGAAGCAGGGGAAAGACACAACAGTGTTGGATCACCTGAAATCCACTGAGCTCAGCAGTCCGCAACTGGAGACCTGGAGACAGCAGAGAGTCACCTTCCGGGCCAACCTCCTGCGGAGGTGAGAGATCTACCTACCCACGTTTGTCTTAATTAAAAGGTTTCAATGAACAGGATACACGTGTGTCAGTGGTAATCAAAGCATCCAAACATGTGAGTTAGTTATTTGAAAGCTTTTTTGGAATGGCCCGACTCTGCACTAGATACACAGTATCGTATTTCTTCCTCACATTTCCTAACTTGCTACTTCTAAAATTGTTGTATGGAGCCCGATAAGCACAAAATCAATGTGGCACTAGATGTATGCTCAGGTTTTTCCTTACACGTCTCATTGCATTACCCCAGGGCGATGCAGAAAATGAAGCAGGTCCGCCGTCTAAAGCTGGAGGAGGTGAAGGTGCTCGCGGAAGAGGGCATCGAGCTGGATGCCGCTGAGTACCAGCGTCAGGTGGAAGGGCGTGAGGCGCAGCGGAAGCAGGAGAGGGAGGAACGTCTAGCCAAAGAGGCCATAATGACCCTGGAGGCGATGGAGCGTGAGGAGCAGGAGGCTGCAGAAGCTGCTGCGATGGCAGCACGGACCCCAACTGTAGAAGGTGAGAAGTGTTTGTAGCTCATTTAACAGTTCGGTTGTTTTGCATGTAAACAGGTTTATTACTGAGTAATGGTTAAGAAAACCTGGAATACATCCGCAGTGAGCTAAAGATCCCCCTCAGCTCTTCTTGTTTCCTTTCCTGAGATCTGCTTAGTGATAGTATGTAAGATAGATAACTTAAAAATAACTCCTTTTATTTTTTTTCTGCCAGAACAACAACCAGAAGCCAAACCGATGAACCTGACGGAGGACATCGAAAAAAAGAAGCAGAAAAAGCAGAAAAAGATGGCGAACATCGGCCTGCCCAGCACCGGGTTCCAGGAAGCATTCGAGCAGTTCGCCACATCTGGCGTTAAGATTATAAAGCCTGGCATGACTGGTCACCCGTTGGCGGGGGATCCTCTGACCCAAAGAGTGGGCGACATCCCAGCAGACCTCAAGCTGGATGTGAGTACCACCCAGGTGAGATAGTTCATCACCGAACGACTCAAATATGATCTAATTTGACCTTTTGATCTGTGACAGCTTATGTGTCAAACTGAGGAGTACAGATTACACTATAGGTGCTTTCATAGACATTCATGCACACCTATTATTCAAGCTTTACTTATTTGTGATACTTGTGTTTGTTAGGCTTGCTACACCAAGCTGAAGATGCCAACGGAGGTCAAAAAGAGTCGACGTCACCCCCTCAGCAAGCCTCCCATGCGGTCCCCTCTGTCCATCGTCAAGCAAGACCCGACAAGCGACAAACGTACGTGGCTATTGCGCTTAATTCAATCTCAGGTGTTTTATTTTGTAACAATATGTCCTACTTCTAGAACGTACTCATCCTCTGGTAATAATAAAACTCTTACAATAACTCTCCCCGCTGTTAAAGGGAGTCCGCCTTTAATTAGAATTTACCTTGAATTAAATACAAATACAGCAACAAGAAGCCGTTTAACATCATCGTCAACGTCCTCATCACTAAACGTCATCTGACAAAGGCCACATCAGATGAACTCCGTCCCTGACCGCCACCCATTCGCACCTCCATCTGTCTATCACAGGACTTGAATTTACAAAGACGCCATTTTTGTTTTGATTATTGATCTGGTGAAAGAAAAACAGGACCAAAGCTCCCTGCTGGAATAATGACATCAAGACTGCAAGGCCTCTCTTCTCTCTCTCCCCCCCCCCCCTCCTCCACCCTTCAGTCTCTTTCTGACTGACACTTATTGATCCAGGGATCATGACTTCCAATTACCTGCTTTCAAAGTCACTTTAAGTCTGAGGCGGGGGACCCGGCTCGAGGCCCGTCCTTCAGAAGGGTGGACGGGGCGACAAGGAGAAGGAGAGGGCCAGTAGTGGGAGAGATAAATGGAAAGCTTGTGAAAGATCTTCCTGCCTTCTATCCAGGTCAAACAAATGATCTGGATCAGTAGCTTCGGGGGGTTTCACTACAAAATTGATTTCAGACCCCACAACAGCAAATGGCTGAAACCTCGGCTGTTTTTGTTCATCAGCCAATTATATCACAAGTGTTGTTGCAACGCTCTTCAACAGAAAACACTACTCCCCCTCTTCCTCATCGCCTCTTTGTAGAAAAGATTCCTTTGCAGTTGCTTCGTATACGTTTTGCAGAAAAATGAAATTCTTACCGATAGAGTATATTTTCTAGTAAGTCTCATATATCTCTGTATGTCCTCTTTTGGTAATGTTTCTTATTTTATTTTTTACCCATAGAACTATCCTCCCCCATGCCACTCGACAGTGACATGAAGAAACAGGAGCATCTATGGCAGAATCGCTCACCCAACTTCCTGGCAGAAAAGGCCTTCAACGCTGCCGTGGCGGCGCTCCAACCTCACTGTGCTATCTGTTCCCTCTTCTGTCCGTACACAAAGGTACAGCCAGGCACTATAAAGGTACACATATGAATTAGTTATATCAGTGTCAACATCGGTATTAAACAGCAGTATCAGTAATGTTTGTCACAAGGTAGTTTGTGTCGCAGGAGTTCAGGTGGAGCTGTAGTTACTGAAGAGATGCACAGACAGGAATATTTCTATCCCATTTCTTCTTTACGTGGGGTTAACATTTGTCTCATAACGTTTGACTGTTGGGCGTGAAAGTTAATTCTAAACCCTAAAAACTTTATTAACTTGACAATATTAACTGAAGCTCTACCAGCGTTTACTAGCTTTGTCCCCACACATCTCCGGCTCCTCAGCTGCTAATTTGCCAATTTTGAAGTTAATAATAGCTCAATTATTATCACATTCTTGTTACTGCATGACAGAAGCTATGATGAGAAAATTCCTGTTCACCTTGAAACAAATCTACAGCACCCAAAGGGCTTTTTACGATTCTACTAATTCCGAAATCTTTATATGGTTCATTTTACTGACCAGTAACATCAGTTTCCCCTCACTAACTCTGTCGTCCTCTCTCTCCGGCGGCCTTTCCAGCCACACAAAGACCTCTTCATGGGGAATGACAGTACGCGTCCCTGCCTTCCCCGTCCGGGCAGTCTAACTCGTCCACTGGTCCCAGAGATGTGCTTCAGCGTCGGGGCAGGCAACACTGAGCCTCCACCCAGCAACTGCCACATTGGAGAGGATGGAACAAGTCTCCTTATACGCTGTTCTTCTTGCCACATGCAGGCTCATTCAAGTAAGTTTACCAGCTCAGGGATCCACAACCTACATCAGTTATCTAGACCAAACAAACGTGTGTGTGTTTAGTTAGTAGTAAATCTAAAAGAGTCAGTAGTTTTATAATTAGAAAAGAATATCTGCTTTTTAAAGGATCTATTAATGTGGGTGTTTTGTGTGAGACAGAACATACAGCTGGATTAATAACAGAATGGACGTGCACACTGACTCTTGACTCACTAACACACACACACACACACACACACACACACACACACACACACCAGCCCTCATGGGCTCCTATTATTCCTAAAGTTGGAGTGCACCTTCAAAAAGGCCAGTTCATTAGCCATCCAGGGATGAGCTGGGCTCAGCTGGGGAAGCAGCACTTCTATTGATAAGAGGACATGAAGCAGAAAGAGCTCCTGTCAGAATCAGCTCTTCGCGCTCTCCCTCTGCTCCTTGATGTTTGGAGTGGACATCCAGCTTCAAATCATTTAAACCTCTCTAGGTGTTATTGCAGCATGCTGACCTCTTAGTGTAGAAGATTGGGAGTGCTGAACTCGAAGAATAAAAACGTGCCAACACTTGGTCATGTGTTTCACAGAAAGAAAATTCAAGGCAGCGTTATTTAGTAAATTATTTCAGGGGCTAAATTTACTGAGCCCTCACTGAACTCAGTGATTGCTTTGGAAGCAAGTGGGCCCCTGTTATATCTGAAAGGATACAGCGATGAGGTCATTAAACTATCCCCTCTTGCAGGTTGTTATGGTGTGAGGCCAGACTCTGTCAGTGGGGCCTGGACGTGCTCCAGATGTGCGGCAGGTGCCTGGACGGTGGTGAGTAGCAGCTTCACTTGATGCCAAAACAAAATCCTGCGAACCAAGTCGATGTCTTGGGACACTTTCTCATTTGCTTCTGGTTTTCCAGGAGTGTTGTCTCTGTAACTTGCGGGGTGGAGCTTTGAAGACTACAACAGACAACCGGTACGTGGCACATGCTTGGATTCTTTACTTGTTTTATTTTTTTCTGCCTTCTTTTTGTCGGTCATGAAGGGGGCTTCTGTGGCTGTGAAAGAACGTCCGGTTTTAAGGACACTCTTCACTGCAGCATGATGCTCCTTTCTGGGGGAGCCTAAGACACAATTAGAATAAAGTTTGGCTTCTGAAAATAGAAGTCGTCATTGATTGATGGGTGACACTGAAAGGGGAGGCGGAGGGCTCTGACTTCCACTTATTGCTCGCGCAATGGAGCGAATATCTCCGCGATTACGCAGAGGCGGCACAACCCATGCTGGGACATCAAATTGAAAGCTGCAGTCAGTCAAGAAAAACTAAAACGTTAACATATGATATTAGCAAACACACACAATGTCTGACTTGTATTTTTTTAGTTCTGGGTGATTACTGTTGCTCATGTACAAATAGAGTTGATATAAATTTCCGTCATGCTTTGATTCATTTATACAATTACTTAGAATTTGAGAGATAAATGTAGTTGAGTTTCAAAAGCATCAAGTTCTCATGGTGTCGCTCCTCCCTGGAACCAGGTGGGTCCACGTCATCTGCGCCATCGCTGTGGCTGAAGCTCGCTTTGTCAACGCCATTGAACGGGAGCCAGTAGATGTCAGCGCCGTTCCGGAAACACGCAAGAATCTGGTGAGTTGACGCAGAGATGAGGAAAATCGGTGTGAGCCTCTTACATGGTATATTGTGATGTCAAACTTAGTGGTTAATTGCTTCTCTCTGTTATAACATTACAAACTTCTCTGTACCCACTGCAGCTGTTTTATTGACTGAAATGAAGTTCTGTTGATCCGTGAACTCCGCTGTATTTTCGCTCATCAAACCGTATTACTCTCTCATGCTCGCTGCTTCTGTATCTGTCACTCCCTCAGTTATTCGTCCTCCTTCCCTGGCGGATGGATAGATAGTGTTATTGTCAGTTGTGGAGGACGTGAGGTAAAACAGATGTGCTGGGGGAATGGCTGAATGATCAGCTTTCATTTCTCACTGCACCAAATGAACTGCATCGATCCCGTGGGCGGGAGGCAATTTCCCCATTGCTTCCATGTCTTTGAACACAACTTGTCTCCTTTCTCTCTTCTCGCTCTCCGTTTCTCCTTCCCGGTATCTGCCCCCCCCCCTCCATCCACCCAATCCCACTTCACAGGGAACAGCACTGCTTGCCGGTACATTATCACAAATCTACAAATAATGTCACCTCTCTCCTTCCTCCTTTCTCTGAATAATCTATCAAAGACAAGCTGGGTGACATTTGCATCCGTGTGCTGTCAAAGCAGGTTTTTTCTCCATCTCGTCTTAAAAGAGCAAGTGAAGAAGCTCTGCTTCCCGATGATTCGGATGACTGGGCTGATCAAATGTGAACACGCACCCTCAGAATCAGTTTATATCACTCAGTGTTCAGCAATCTGGGCGTCCCCACCTTCGAATATTGCAGGGACGGAGACGTGTCACACACGTTTTCTGTCTTTGCTATTTTCTTCTCAGGTAGAGAAACACTGCTCATCCTCGCATGTTGCATTAGGATTTTCATCACATTATATCATGTAATCATAAATTCTCCAATGCACAAAAGCAAAGCACATCATAGGATTCGACTGGTTTCTGTCAAAATGTAACTTGGTGGACTGAGGTGGACGTACCAGTAACGTTTCTTTGTGCAGCTAAATGTCTTCCCTGCAGCTCTGTTGTCATTCAACCGGCTGCCAGTGACTCACATAAAAAAACTAACTGCAGATGAAAACCATATCAGCCAGTGAAATATTACACAGCGCAGCACCTTTCCAAAGTAGTTGTAAATTTTCTGCACCGGTGTAAAAAAAAAAGAAGTATTGGCACTTTAATAAATAATTTTTATTTCTTATTGATCGGCCTTGTGCTGCGCCTCAGCTGCTCACTTTGTGATTTGTCAAAAACAAGGCGGCACACTGACAAGAGAGAGTGAGTGATTGGAAAACATAGCTTGTGTGGGATGATAGAAAATCATTATATAAAGATAGAGAGATGTACAGGTCACATGAGGGGACAGTTGTCAACGCCGTATGGATAAAGGGGTGGAGTCAGTTTGTTATAGCAAATTATTATCTGCAGCCCACCTGAGGATGGACGGGTTTATTGTAAAGATGACTCGCTATGACGTGGCAGACGTCCTTACATGCTGCTATTCTTCTTTCCTTGTTGCTTTTCATCCCTCTCCGTTTCTCACTCTGTTTAATCCTGAGTCGTGGCACAAATGAGAGCATGACCAGGGAGAGGTTGGAAATGGAGGGTTGAAGGTCTCTGAGTTTCGAGTGTGTTACCTGGCACAGCGGCGCAGCCGTGAGTCGACTGGGTTCCCAGGCAAAGCCAAAGATTTGGTTGACTGGTGGTAATTTCACACTCAGAATACAGGGATGAAATGCTGGGATTTGACCAGGGAAGGGCCTCGAGTGAGAATAGCAAATTCCTTGCAAGAACATGGGGGTTGATGGAAGTGATGCAAGACACCAAAAAGGATGCAGGTGGAAAGAAAACATGATGAGAACCGCTTTTAAAGTGAAGGTTCGGCTGGCTGTTGTTACAACATGGACTGTTGCTCAATGGGAATTTTGACCTGACACGCTTTTTCAAGAATAAAATCCTGAGTTATGTGCTTTGAAGTCGGTTAAAACCTTGTTTTTGTTTTTTCCCATCACAGAAGTGTGTGTTCTGCCATGGCAAGAGTGCCAATCAGAACCGCGGTGCATGCATCCAGTGCTCGTATGAGAACTGTGCCACGTCGTTCCACGTCACCTGCGCCCAGATTGCCGGAGTAGTCATGACACCGGCCGACTGGCCCTATGTTGTGACCGTCACCTGCCACAGGCATAAAAGAGTTAATACGAAGGTATGTACGATTCAAGAGAAACAGTTGCTTCATATCAGTGTGTTGCAGCATTCATTCTACAGACTCAGAGATATTTGTGGGAGTGGCTTAGAAATAAGAGGCGTATGTTTTTAACCACATGAGACTCCAATTTCATATCTCTTGTGTTTCTATTCCTTCAGCCTCGGACTGGGCCCAAAAGCCCCCAGGGTCCGATTCTGGGTCAGAGGGTGATTGGTCGTAACAGTGACGGCTGGTACTACCACTGCACCATCATCGGCATAGCAACGCAAACATTCTACGAGGTCAACTTTGACGACGGCTCATACTGTGACAACCTACACCCAGAAAACATAGTTGTGAGTGCTCACACACTCGGGCTGCCTACCTGTGTACAATCATACCCCCCCCTCCCCCTCGGTCTCATCCTCCATCTTTTCCCTCCTCCAGGGTCATGACTGCCTGCGTAGCGGTCCACCTGACGTGGGCGAGTTGATTGTGGTCAGCACAGCCGAGGGTCAGCTCCTCAATGCTTCCTTTGTCAAACATCACATCAACAAGTTCTACCAGGTAAGAAAAAAAAAACACACCACTTCCTTGTGTGTGTGGTCTACATGAGTTCCCCCCATGTTGTTTTTTATTCCATTTATGTCCGTGGTTCCTTTCTTAGCAGCGTTTCTGATCTGAGAGACCTGTTGGAGACACAGAATCCTGCTAAGATGATTAGAAAATAACCCTCCAGCTGGTTATTGTGTCGGTGTCACAACATTGACCTTGTCCCCTTATTTTAAAAATCCACAATTACATTTAAAGCGCTAATCAGGCCGGTGAGCGGCTCCGCGGTCCGCCGTCACGGTGAAGGACATCTTGACAGGAGCACAAGGTTGTTAATGGAACCATTTGTTACGGGGGGAATCCAGCCTGTGACTTTCTGCAAGTTACTGTGATCTCAATGAAGAAACCCTGATAACTGAAGACCTCTTTGTTAAAGTACCTTTGTCCTGTCGCACCTTCGCTGTGGGCCGAAATCATTCTTTACCTCCCCAGACAGTCCGACAGTGTCTGAAACTACTTACAATACCAGACAGCTAATCTAAATATATTGTTGAAGATGTGTGTAGATTAATCCGAAGTTTCTATCTCTGCCCAGGTTGAGTTTCAGGACCAGAGCCAGCTGATGCTCAAACATTCAGAGATCCATCACCTGGACCAGGAACTGCCCAAGAGGGTCCGAACCCGCCTCGTGAGTATCACACACACCTGAAGTAGGACAGTTAATGTTGTTCTGTCATTTTAACAGTGAATTGACGTCGGCAAATAAAAACAGTAAAAGGACACAAGTAAAGTTACAGATAAAAACAAAATGCAAACCAGCAACACTTTGTAGCCCACAGGGGATGAGTCCCAATGTGCGGACCAAGTTGTGTGGGTGGTGAGTTTGAATAAATATCTATTTCATGTGGTAAACTGTGCCGGAATCCTTCTGAATCCTAAAATCCATCGTTGACATCCAATCGGCTCTGATTCAGGGTCACGCCCGGGGAGGCAGTTTTATATATGAAGCACTGGGTCGTTTTTAAAATCCTAATCAAAGTCAAAGACACATAAAAATTTCACAGATTGTCTTGATGGTAAAAATCTGCCCACCGGACGTTTTCAACAGGACGGATCACAAACTGCAATCACACACAGACTCATGAAATCTGACATCAGAGGGTATTGACGAGTTCATTGATCTACCACAATCGATAATGCTGCAAAACAAACAGAACCCAAAGACATGTGCATTTACTCCACGCAGAGAAGCAGGAAGTGTCCAAATGTGCATTAACTATATCTCATATTTCCTCACTTCTCTGTGATCTGCAACAGGAATTGATTTATAATCAAACACATCTGCAGCAGTCGGGTTGACTGAAATCTGACTATTTGTTTGGGTTTCTGATCATTTAAAATCTGATAATCCTCCCTCCCGTCTGTTTTCAGGCCATACCTGTGCCACAGGAGGAGGCTTCCTCAGCGGATGAAGCCCAAGCGGCTAAACGCCGCTGCCTGCCCTCCGGTTCAGCCCCACTCCCTGACGCCCCGTTTCCTGACGCCCCCATGGAGACGATGAGCTCCCTCCTAACTACAATCCCAGTAGCAGCACCAGCAGCAGAACTTCACAGTATTATCTCACCACTGACCTCACAACCTCTGTCCCAGCTCAGTGCGACCTCACAGAATGTCCCTGCCCCAGCCAATCGTATGCAGATGGATACTATGGCCCCGATGGACACAAGCGTTGCCTTGTCTGACGCTCTTGCGGAGTCAAACTTGGCCTTAGACCCCACGCTTACACCCCAGGCCACCCCTTTTCGATCCACGTTGAACTCTGACCCCCTCCTGTCTGCGCCGTCCCCTCCTCCACCTCCGCAGCACATGGCTGACAGCTACATGCCGAGCAGCGGCTACGTCTCCTACATGGAGACCCTCCTCCACTCACATTTCCCTCATGTAGAGGACCCCGGACCCCTGTATTAAAAAGTCATATCCACTATTTTGAGCCAATAGGAAGTAAGCTAATGGAGGTGGATTCTACTGAGTGATGTATTAATGGACACAGTCTTTGTCCTGCACCGGCTCTGCAAGCTCAGGGCACCAACAGGAAATGACACGGACACACAAGCACTCTTTTAATGCATGTTACTTTTTCTATTTTTGAGTTTAATGTATTTGCAGTGGTGCTTTAGCCTGCTCTGAAGCAGCAGCAGCTACAGAGCAAGGCTTTTTTATTTGTGATAATAATATTATTGTTTTTTTTGTTTTTTCAAGGCCTTTTGCTTTTTTTTTTTGTTTTCGGTCAGCTGCTGTTTTTTTTCCTCCTTCATCTTAATATAAATGTCTGTGGGTGGCATCAACTCCATACCTCATTGCATTAATTCTACAGAGCACACCCCCCTTTTTTTTGTACGTGAAGCTAATTGATGTTAGCTTCTCACCGGTGAAGCCCCAGTGTGCTTGTCTGTTTTTATTATTTCTTCCTAAACAATAACCAGCAACAAAATGTCTATTTTTCAATCCAGCCACTTTGAAACTGTTTGTTGGATCTAAAGTGTCACTTTGTCCAACGACAGGAGCATTTTCAGTGAAGTGTTTTATTGTCGGATTGCAAGCGGTAATGGGGTGTAAAAAAATAAATAAATAAATAAATAAAAAAAAATCTATTGTAGGGGGGAGCTCAGTATTTAAATGTGTTAGTCAAATAATGAAAGAGTAAATTGTAATACAAGCAACATATTGAATGCAAACATTTGTAGATTCGTCTGCCGGATGAATTGAGTTGATGTTCAGACGCGTCCCGTTAGCTGACAGATGAGACCTTTATGTATTCATTCAGTCATTTGGCGACTCCGCTTTTACACTCAAACTGTCTCAGGGTTCCTACATCTGGAAAATAAATGTAGTTGGAACATCCCGGTCTTTGCACTGCTATGGGGGTTTTGGAAAACCCCTGAAAACTGCGACAACATATAACTCGGTCCTTATGGGACCTTGAATATCTATTGCATATATTGTTGTATTTGAGTACTCCGAGTATGATGTAGAGTAATATTTCTTTACCGACATTTCTCCATGAAACGTCTTTGAAATGTAGGAACCCTAAATTTAGAAATATTTTGCACAATACTTGGTGGAAATGGTATGTGTAAGTCAATATTGTATATGATTAATGTTTGTTTTTCTATCAATGTGTCCTTTCCAGTTCCTTTTTGCTCAATTGAAATCACAAACTTGGCCATTTTAAAAATATGAATTTTTTTTTTTTTTACAGGTAAAATACTCAGTTTGTACTGATAACTACATTTTTTTTATGGCCATTTGTGCTACAGAGATATTAAACTACTGATGGACTTAATTTCCCAACTGTCCCCATGTACATACCACAGGCCTTTTGTGTATCGTGATTCCGATTTGTAAATGTCATACATGAAGCTTTTCGTTTCTCCATCGTCATCACCAGCGATGCGTCGGAGCATATCTATGTTTCTGTGTCTATATGATAACCATGAAGAGAATATTATTTCATAGGGATTAAAGTGGGTTGCTAGTCACCAGCTCTTTGACTCTGTGTCCCGTGTGTTCAGTAAACCTAGGTTTACTGTGTACTGTGTTATTGATCGGATCGGTAAACGGGATACATTCATATAGCACCTTTCTGCCTCATTCATGAGAAGCAATCGGGAGTTCAGTGTCCTCCCAGACTTCACTACAACCCTCCGATGGCAGTGAAGACCGTCTTCAATCTTGGAAGTTTATTCTACAAGCTTGCTCCAACTTTGTTCTGGAAGTTTCTCCTTTCAGCTCGACAGGGTTGAACGAGGAGCGTCGATGCCTCCACGTTCACGTCTCTCCAGAGATGATCAGCTGTCCACTCCTGGGCTTTCACAGAGTTTTCTCAAAGCCGCTACTGTGTTTGTCTTGGTGTGAAATGTAAATCTCCTTCAGCCCAGCCTGAGATTCTGAGCACGCTGGTGAAGATCTTCACTCTTGTATCCTCTTCATCCCTCCCTCTATTCTGGACTAGTTTCCCTTTTTGCAGAAAAACATTCACAGCATGATGCTGATGTCTGACTGTAGGGATGGTATTAATTAGGAGATGCTCAGTGTCTCATTTCCTCCCCACAAGCTGCAGGGAGTTGTAGCCAAATAGTTAAATCTTTATTTCATTAGACCCGAGGATTTTGTTGTCATGTCTGAGATACTTTTAAGGTGCCTTTTGGCAAAACTCCCAGCTGGCTGTTGGGAGAGTTTTTTGAGAGGAACGGCTTCCATCTGGCCGCTCTACCGTCGAGGCCTGATGGGTGGACTGCGGCACTGATGGTCGTCCTTCTGCAGGGTTCAGCCATCTCCAGTAAAGATCTGAAGAGGAGGAACCGTTGGGTTCTTGGTGCCCGTCTGACCGAGGCTCGTCGCTGGGTAAGATGAGACTGAAGTGCGCCAACACTCAGATCTGTGACCTGACACAGGTCTACGTACATTCCTCTCATCCTCGCGGTTTGCTTTTCAGTCCGACACACACTATTAACTGCGATACCTTTTTACGACCCCGGCTTGCCTTTCCTAATTATGTCCGTCAAATTCAATTAGCCACAGATTGACTCCAATCAAGAAGCGTCTCAAGGATCGCTGATTGAAGGATGCGGCAAAGCTCAATTATGAGGGCCGGAATACTGAAGTTACTGCCATATATCTCAACCTCAACCTGTTTGTACTTCATTATTAAGGAGCTTTGAGTAAATGAAAGAGAAAAACTGAATTGAACCTGTTTGAATACGACAATTTTAAACTTTTATCTGAATAAAACTAACAGGGACGTCTTTCTAATCCAGTGAATTTAGTAAATAGTATCATATTTAAGACATTTTTAATCCATAACAGCCGTGTAAACATGTTGTCAAGACGTGATCCTCCGCCTCTCGATGAAGTAGTGGTAAGTGAAGTTTAGATAATTGGCAGTGGCATTCCTCACCGCTGAGCCTCGTTGGCAGGGATTCTTCTCACATTAAGCACACAGTCGGGAAGTTTGTCTTTGCGCCGCTTCCTGGGCTCATCACACACGTTATTTTTAAGTGTTGTAATTAGCAGAAACCAACAATCCAGACCGAGTGAAGCCCCTAGAAAAGACTTCACGGTGCACCCGAGGTGTTCAGTGAGGTTAAGGTTCAATAATGTCACTTACTTATGCTGCAGAGATCCGGAGAGCGCTGAGTGGAAACATGCTGCATCTCACACACACACCAAACTGTGTGTGTGTGCAGGTGTCGCACGCCAAGGCCGGGTGACACGGCGTGATAATGTGACGACGTGCATGAAACCGGGCTGCACAGGTGCACACGAGAGGCTGACACATTCCTGCACATCGAACCAGCTGCCGTCCGTTTAATCAGGAGACATTCAGCTGCCCTGAAGGGAGAAAACATCCCCCTCTTCAGGAAGTCTGACAATGACGGTGTTCATATGTGCCAAACCTTTCACCTCCTATAGGATGATGAATATGAAGAAGCAGCAGATTTGTCAGCTGCTACATTGGAATTTGTTGTGCCACGCTGCTTTTATTTTCCAATTCCCGATATCTATAGACAATGACCTCCTCCTGCATGGAGGAAATGTAGTTTAACAAGCTTTCTGCAGCTGAGTCGTATCCATTACAACCTCTGAGAAAGGATCCAAGCCTGCCAGAAAGGACGAAGATGCAGCCAAACCAACAGGATGAGATCACCCAGAGCTGCTTTAACAGTATCAGTGAGTCCCAACATTCAGCTAGAAACACTAACAGGATTCACTTTGACTCTTTGGTGTTAAGAGCTCATGAGTTTGGAAGACGTCCAATAAGGAGAGGATGGAAATAGCAAAAGAGAAGGTCGTTGAAAGAACAAGGAATCTGCATCCTCTGGACACACACACACACACTGGCGGTGCACATGCCAAGGCTGCACTGCCCTCGCTGGAGAAGGGGGGCGCATTAACATTCTGAGGGGCCGGCTGTGACTTTGCAGAGGAACTGGGGGATGTGCCAGCTTGGCAATTACTTTAACAACTCCAGAGTTTGATTTCTTTATTCTGTTCATGGACAGAAGGAGGCACAAGAGGAGGAGGAGGAGGACCCAACTGTAGGAGGAAGAAAACACTGCACCCAGTGGACAGCTGAACTCACATGAGCATGATCGGAACTATTAGGAGACCTGATACCACTTCATGAAGGGAGGGGCAGGACACTGTGAGGTCAAAGGTCGTGAAGGCCGGTCTGAGTTCGTCCTTGAGGACAACATTGAAACCCGCCTGATGACTCTTGGACAGACAGCTGAATCGCTCTCACAGAAATGGAAATCACCGAATGCTGTGGGATCTAATTGCAGTTGGAAGTGGCAATTATGTTGACAAGCTGGTTGATATGACAGGCTCCATTATAGCCTTAAGCTTTTATTACATTTCTGCCGAGTAAATCACATCACTGAAGCAGTATTACCCTAATGACTCAGTCAATCTGTCAACACTCTCCGTGGTACGAAGGGGGATCGGACTGAGTGGTCGGAGGTGCAGGATCTTAATGAACTTCTCCAGACTTGAGGGGTGATGCAACCGTTGATGATGCTTGTTTATTCCTGTAATAAAGACAATATATTCACTTCAGCTTGTGCAAGATGTCTGCTAGAATCTGCAGGAGCATCCGACACCACCGAGGCTGCTGTGTGACTGTGTGACTAGGAAAAAAAACAAACTTTCTTGTGCGTGCGGAACTTTCGCCCCCACGTAGTTTCACACACGGGAAAAGTCTCGCAGGAGAAGCATCGTCTCTCTCAGGGAAGTCTGCGGCGGGGTCGTGATTGCACGAAGGCGCCGCACTTAAACACCGTGATGTCTTAAGTTTTTAGAAGCTTTTTTTTATTGGCGTTTAGTCTTCGACGGTTCAATCTGCAGAGGAACATGAGGACAAAGAAATGAACCGTTAGCGCAGCCGTGAACCACAAACCTTAACGCATTGGTCTCATAAGAGTTGTTGTTTCATTGTTTTGTCGTAGCTGGAGATTCACGGACGGACACCAGAGCGCTATTATCTCCTCTAACTCTCAGCAATAAGGTGTATTTTCCAATCAATGCCCTTAATTGTTTTACAATAGAGAAACCGTCCCTTCCTTATAAAAAAGGAGCGTCTGGCTTCGGCTGCGGTTTGTCTCACAAGTCTTCATTTGTTTGCTCTCGCTCCAGACACAATTAGGTGAAATGGAGAGAGGCTTGTTGGAGAGCGGAGAGGGAAAAAAAAACAATGTTGGTAAGTGGCGCGCCTTATTAATGAAGTGAATCTCCATTCAGTCACACATGACAAATAAACGGCCGCCCCCTTGAAGCTCTTAATCGGCCCATTAGTCTTTGAGCAACCACAGCCTGTGTTGTTTTTTTTCCTCTCCTCTCCTCTCCGGCTCGTTCTCCTCTCACCACACCAGATCCATCCATCACCTTATATTTGCATGTCAGGCGACCGCACACGCTGACAGAGCTGAGTGCACAGCTGGAGACGCTACATCATATTTACTTGTGCGATAAACAACGTTCCCCGCATCTCCTCCTCCCATCGCCATCATTTAAATCCTCCCATTCGTCCGAACCTTTCACACATGATCTATCCAAGAAGCCCGGTTTCATCTCCACTTGTAATTCTGCTTATATTGATCATACATGATCATTCTCAGGGGTTATTTTTGCATCTGTTGTCAAGCAGCGGTGACTTTCACTCGCTGATTTTGGAGTTCAATCAGCGACCCGCTGCAGACGAGGGGCCTAAATGACCCAAATGAGAGATGAATATGCTAATGACAGGGTTTGCTCCTCTAAGTCGGCCTAATTAATCACCAGCAGGCGTCCTGTGTGGTTCTGAAGAGCCGCACAAACACGCAGTCCGACTCTCGTTCTTATCTGTATGTGACCTGCGCTTCTTTTCCCTCCATTTACCTTCGGTTCCTCCGCCGCCGCCGCTCGCTGCACCTTTTGCTAATTCAGCCGCTTCGAATCTCATTTCAGACACAATTAGCCTTTAGCCCATCCGAGTGCCGTCGTCTGCGGTGGGGCTTTTTTTTCTCTCCCTCTTTTCATCCTTTGTGAAGATTTTCTCTTTCACTCCCTGATAAAGATCATTATTGAGGTTACTGAAAAGGAGTTTTGATCATTTCCAGGAGAAAACATATTAAAGGGCCCATTAAGGAGCCCGTCGCTTGTTGCCACGCCGGGGTTATCGATGCTACCGGGAGCCTTTACTTCTCTCCTCTCGCCGGAAGTTTTTTAATTACATTTGAAGGGAGACTTTCGGACGAGCCCGGCCCTGCTGCAGTTATTTTTTTTTTTTGGTGAAACTTCTTAACTTGCAGAGCTCGCAGAACGGGGACACTCATCGTTTTCACTTTGCAGGCGAGTCACAACAGAATAGTACTGTGACTCTGCAGCTGGCCAAATGGGCTGATTCTTCAACTGCACATTTAGGTAATTTTTTTTGTGTGGGATTCTTCAGTACACACACGCACACACACACACACACACACACACACACACACACACACACACATTTCTCAGTGAATGTTCTGCAAAGTGATTCAGCTGCAATTATCTTGTTTTTTTATTCGTCATTGTCAGTTTAAAAGGAAGTATGCTCTAATTATATATATATATATATATATATATATATATATATATAAAAATGTTGCTGCTGCAGGGTAAATTGGAGCAAGCGTTATAAAACACATTGATGTCGGTGTGTATCTTAATTTACTCCTTTTCCATTAACAGCTCCGCTTTTAAATCAACCGACGGGAGAAGCTGTCGCCCTGCAGTCTTTATTCAGCTGATCTGACGATCAATCACAGATATGGATGACTATCTGAATCCAGTGTTTCACTCAGCTGAGGTCTTCCCGATGCACTTCTGAAGAAATGTGATCAGAAGTGGTGTCTCGCTGTCGGAGAGGAATTTAAAAGCTGTCGGAGGCTGGGAGAGAATCGGAGAGGAAAAGCGGTGCAACTCACTCAGCTCACGCTTAAAACATCAGATCATCACGCATGACTGCTCGGGGGACTGAACTCTGCTGCGCGGCGCGGCTCACCTACACATGTTTAATGTCGATGTCTTCTTTCCTCTCGTAGCGATCGTCGGTGTTGAGGGAGCGTTTCTGTTCCATGCGGGGAGGAAGCTGTGCGTGATTGCAGAGCCGAGGGTAATTATGCGCAGAGAGCTCGCGGCGAGGAGCCGCCATCAAAGAGTAGCAGAGACGGAGGGGAGGGTGGAGGTCCGTGACACGGAGGAGATAAAGGAGACTGGAGGGGACGAGACTGGGCCGGAGGGCCAACGAAAACACCAACCTAACCATCTTCTCATGTCAACCATGATACAATACATCCTTTATAAAGGAGTAATAACTATGTAATTAACTGTTTCTTAACAATGGTCATTATAAAGTGATGTTTGCTATGCGCATGCTTAATTTACTTTTCAAGTGTGTTTGCATGGTTGTGAGTAAGATTTCCTTCTATAATTCAAACAGTTAGGATTGTTGAGGAAAGGGAACACTGTGATGCTGTTGATTATCCTCCTCCTCCCCCTCGCTCGCTCGCTCGCTCGCCGCACCTGCACAGCCGCTGCATAGACGTCCTCTTAATGAAACTGTGTTAAATCAGCGTGTGAGAAGTTCTCTGTGTGTGTGTGTTGTCGGAGCTCCGAGGGTCAACAATCAGGCGAGAATACAAGAGCAGATATTTCTACCATTCATTGGAGATTCAATTAACTAATTGTGAGCCAGCGAGAGAGGGAAGGTCTTCACACAGATGGTGGAATAAATCGCTTTATTCAAAATGTTATTTGAATAGATGAATACTGTTTGATAACCACGATTCATTACCTGCTGCACATGCTGAATTGCCTTATTGTCTCATTCTCTTTTAATGATTTCAATCATTGGACTTTGAGAGGCTTCATGGTGTCGATCATAACGAGGTCAACGAGGTCAACAAGGTCAACGAGGTCACCTTCCAACCAGGAGATCGTATAAAGACGTATAAATGATTCCACAGATTAATCCTTCAAACGAGCAAACCAAGCGTCTTGTTCCCCGCTGTGCTCCGTTCTATCTGCCAACCTTCTCCTATCATGATAAAACTGGAGCTGCCGTCTTATGAGGACCAATCTGGTCGTCATTGAATCCTCCCACACAAGCACTCGATCGATAGTTCTGGACCCAGTTCAACAGATTCCCTCCCCAAAAAGACGAGTTATGGTACCGCACACGCCCCCTGAAGAGCCCCGTTCTGAGACTTCATTACGTCCTATGACAGCCGACGTTTACTTCGTTTTCTTTATCTCTGATGTTCTGAAGAACGTCCGTTTGAGAGTTTAAACATTCGGCTGAAAGACATTCGCTCTGTAAAAATGGAGCGCGATTTCCCACAGTTCTGCTGTTCATCATCAAGTTAGAGAAGGTGTTACAATCTCATTTCAGAAAAGAAATTGCTCCTCATCTTTTTTCATGACAGAGAGAGAGAGAGAGAGAGAGAGAGAGCGAGAGAGAGAGAGAGAGAGAGAGAGAGAGAGAGAGAGAGAGAGAGAGAGAGAGAGAGAAGGCTTTCAC
>CAAKHC010007139.1:6674-29059 GCA_901007825.1 Macroramphosus scolopax
GTGAGGTGAGATGTTGGGAGGAGAGCGAGGTGGGGTGGGAGTTTGATGGACTGCGCTGTCACCTCCCGCTTGGCGATTTACGGCGGCGGTGCTGCTGACGAGCGCGGGGCAGTAAACAGGCCGGCCGGGGGCGTATTTCACAGCGAGCTGGCTTTTATGAAGAACACCGGGACGGCTCTCCCCACAGCAACCACCGGGCCCGCCGTGACGGATGGAGAAAGACGCATGACAAGCTTCATCATTGTTTGTAAATCTTAACTGTTCCCGCTCACTAACTCCAGAAGGCAATTTTGCGGAGACAGCGGGCTCCTGCGGAGGGGGGGGAGGGCGGAGGGGGAGGGCGGGAGTAGGAGAGGGCGAGGAGGGGAAAGGACAGCATGGCACTCCTGAAGGTTATTTGGATCTCTGTATTTGGCCAACTGATTAGCCCTATCCTGCGCGGGAGATAAATCTGACAGGGAGGGGGGGGAGGTGGCAGACAGGTAGAAGGGGAGGACAAGGTAGACTCAGGGCTCACAGCTACGTCCTCCTCCTGGACCGATCCGGAGGTGAACAACATAAACAGTCAGGGAAACAAACCCAGGGTTCAATTCTGCTCAACGACTCAAACGTCTTTTCTTTTTCTTTGTTGTCTTAAAATCATCACTTCAACCGGTTTGTTATATTGGTCATAATCTGAACGACATCCTGAAGAAGAACAGTTAAACCAACGTGCAGCCTCATTACATTAACTAACCGGTAAGTGTGTGTAACAACATGCTCGTTAGCCTGCTGAGAGACGTCTTGATAAGATAAGAGTCCGCCCTTTGGCGCAACATCAAGGCCACAGTCCGAGTTGCAGAGAAGAATCTTGGACACAAAGCTTCCCACAGAACTGGTTCTTTTTTAAATACAGTCCACACCCACACACTGGCTGTGACCGGCTTCAGACAATGAGCCCAATCACAGCTCATGGCCACCAGATCTCCCTCTCAGCAACAAGAGATACTGACATTACATGGCAGATAGCAGCCGACCTCTGACCCCGTCGTTCTTGTATACACCTGACAGATTACATTCACCTCTCACAGCAGCAGAGGTGAAGGGAGAACATCGATCCAGATGTTATGATTCATTGAACTGATCTGGAGGATTCTGACGCTCTGCAGAGAGAAATATTTAAGGTGCATTCTCAAAGTTTATTTTCCCACTTTGAAAATACTTGCAGAAGAACTTGCTTGCAGAAGAACTTAAACTTGTGAGAACCTTTTAAAAAACCAGCTCTCCCATGAACATCTTCAATGTCTCACAAGGACTCACAACAAAAAGGACTCGCTGTCGTAGCTTCTTCCAACCAAGTGAATTACCAGAATAATAAATATACTTTTGCTGCAGACACCAGGTTCTCTACATCCCTTTACTTCTCTTTTATCCGTTGCTTCCTGCAGACACACACATGTCCCTCGAGTTAGGTTTGCCTCTCTGAAATAGGAGTTGCCACCAGAAGTCGGGACCACCCGCTGAGGATGTTGTTCTGTTGTAATGGAGCGTGGCGACGCTCAGCAGGTAGCTGACGTGGGTCCCTCACAGGAAACGGACAGGTGAAAGTCAAAAACAAATAGGTAGGCGATGCGGGGGTGGGGAGTTTAGGATGGGGATGCTGGTGGTGTCGGGGGGTCTAAATCACTGAAAGAGGGACGTTGATGCTGCATCTTTTATTTCCTGTAGTAGAAAGTCCACTGACCCAACTGACGCAGTTTAAAGGCAAATATAGACGTGATTTGAATTTTGCTATAAAATATTTATTTATTTATCTGGTTCCTTCACTGCTGTTCAATTATAAACAACATCAGAACAAAATTAGATTGATTTTCCAAGCAGAATGTTTATCAGGTCTTAAAATTAAGTATTGTGTACTTGAATGTACTAAACCACACTGTTGATAAATCTGAGGGCCTGAGAGGTGTGTGTGTGTGTGTGTGTGTGTCTCACTCACAGGCTGCCATTGTATCTGAGCAGTTATTGTTGTCCTCCAGGCTGTAGAGTGGAGGCACACAGGTGGAGGAGCCCAGGCCCTGAGCTAGGTAGGTGGCTGCTGGGTAGTAGGGGTGCACTCGGTACTGAGAGGACACATTGTGGCTCGCCAGGCGGCTGTCACCACGAGGCATCTGTGTCATACGGGGAGAAAAAAACAATTCTGAATATGCCGACAACAACCTTCGATCAATTTTGTGGAGCCACGTCTGGACATTAGCAGACATCACCCATTTATCATGGCTGGGTAGAGCGTGCATATATATACAAAAGGTTCAGGGTTGTATGTGCATGTGTGAAAGCTGCTTTAGAGCTTTACAGCAGTCTCAGTGCTTCTTAAATCTGAGACGTCACTCTCTGTAAGTTTTTGTTACATCATATTTTAATGGTGTCAAGTATGAGAAAAAAGTGTTATGTTCTGATATTTCACAGGTCTGTTTCTGTTCCTAAAAAGGGGCTGCAACATGTTGTCTGCAGTCTTCTGAAAACTTTAAAACGAGCTTGTCTACTCAGCAGCAAGGCCGCCTCACGGAGAGGTTTTCAATTTCACTTTTATGGAATTTGATTTCTGTCAGCCTGTAATATGTCACCCGCATTGTCCACACCATCAATTCTCCGACAGCTTTATAAACTGTTATTTAAGCTACACTCAGCTCCTGTATTAGGCTGTGAAAAATAGAAATGACATTGGACCCGGAGTCTTGAAAGTGCAGTAAGCTTACGATCTGCAGGACACCAAACAGAGCTGCCTTCAGGTGTGTTGCCAGGATTGAGCAAGTTTTAAACAGGGTTATTGGAGCTGTGAGCTTGTCTGCATGATGTGTGGTTGAAGAAGATGAGGGTTGTTAGGAGTCCTGTAACGTCGTCCTCCCCACAGACGTGCAGGACGTTTAGATGCATCTTCAAACTAATTGCAGCCCAATGATTCTAATACACTTCGATCACAGTCTTTGCACATGGAGGATAAAAACAAAAGTGAAAGTTGAGGACTTTGACCCGGGACATTTGCAGGAGTTTCGCAGTTGCAGTTAAACAGTTCACAATCAATATTGAAAGGATTCTTTGATATTTCTTTAAACATGTTGAACCAAAAATGTAAAAAATGTGCAGGAAATACGATCCCAGGTTTCTAAAAATACTGGAATTATTCTTCAACTTAGGGCTGAGGGAGATGAGGTTGGTGTTACAGCAGACATTTGCATTATATGAGTTATTTGCATGCAGTCAGGTAACATTTTGGTGCAAATTAAAGACTGGAAACTTATCTCCCAATTGTGTTTACAACTAGAATTATTTAAACTAGGGACGGGGTCATAGAACATTTTGGGATAAAGCATATTATTCCTTTTTTTATGCCATTTCCTTCTGTTTGTTTGTTTAACAGTACAACTCATCTGGTTTCGTGCCCTAAATCTCCAGCCTATGAACCAGTATGTTTTCTCATCTTACAAGATGTTATACTGAGAGAACTTTAGAGACGTTTTCTACATGAACATGTTTTTAAAGCACCGATCATTCGCTGGAAGTTAAAGGAGAATCATGCCACACATGTAGAGCACTTCCTTTACGGTCGCTGCCTAACCTGCTGACTCCTCTGTCTTCTTATCTGGCACCATCTCCTGTCTGGAAGCTCTGCACCACCCTTATATTATCACCATCCACCTGCATGACAGCCAAGCCCCACTGAGTGCACAGGAGAGGAGAGGTGGTGGTAGATGATCGCACACGATAACGGCCGC
The DNA here is from genome assembly GCA_901007825.1 of Macroramphosus scolopax. Lineage (NCBI taxonomy): Eukaryota > Metazoa > Chordata > Actinopteri > Syngnathiformes > Centriscidae > Macroramphosus > Macroramphosus scolopax. The sequence continues at coordinate 10,427 of CAAKHC010007139.1, forward strand.
AGTGTTTTATTTTCAACTGGTGAGAACAAGTCCTCAACTAGAACCATCACTAATCCTGATCTTCATCATATCAGGGGGAAAAAATGTTACTGCACTTGCAGTGTAAAATCTAATAAAACAGATTATAAATGCATCATGTTAATTGAGGGAAATCAAATGTATATACTGAGTTCAATTCTGTAAAATAAAAAAAACAATTGGAAAGAATTTAAATCTTGTGGCTGAAAATCTCTGTTTAAATATAAATAAACACAAAAATGGAGACTTCAGTTGTTCAGAGCCCATTACAGTGTGAAGGTTCAGGGCAGGTGAAGGAGACAAAAGGTCCCACAGCTTATTGTCTTTCTGAAATAACAAAAATAAATAATAAGTTTTATCACCGTCTGTCAGTAACAAAGCATTCATGTTGTGCAACTGTGTGTTTGTGGCCCTGAAAGTCATCCACCTCCTCTATGTCATCGTCAAATAAACAGCTCTTCATGCAAATACAAAGAAAGTAGTCCCTGAATTTAAATAACCGTAGCACGCAGCTCTCTCAATCTGACAGCTCCACTGAAAATATCATAAATCACCAAAGGGGATGGCTAAATTATGCTAAAGAGTGCTAACTGATTAGCATTAATGTGCTCACTTTCCCCCTCTCGGGGCGCTGGGGCGTAGCGGTTTGTTCCCCTGCCAGCAGACAATACCATTAACCTTTGCAATTCAGGCTCTGCTGTGCACTCACAGGTTAGCAGAGGCAGTGACCCCAAAACTAGATGTTGCTACTAGAGAAACCGGGTGGGGGGGTGGATGGAGAGCGGTGACAAACATTTATCATGAAAAAAAAAAGGAGAAATACACCACCTCATCAGGGATCACTGAGGAGTTATGGATCTAATTTGCTTCACCAAGGAGCCTCATTTCATCTGACACAATAGAGATACATTTGGGCATAAATCAGTGTGAATATAAAGATGAAGTGAATGTGTGGGTGTGTGTGTGTATGTGAGGTTAGATACCATCTCGTTATTCCATAAATGGCAACATACAAGCAGACACTCATCCATCTCACATGAAAACAAAGAAATAAAAGTTACTAGTGAACGCCAAGAAAAACAACTTCCTCATGTCCTCGTCAACTTTTTATTTCACTGCGAGTTCTATTTTTTTTTAAAGTTTTGTCCTGTAGGTTTCTGTATTTTCTACATCAGGACCCGTCAGAGTTCCTGTCATTAGTCTGATGAGGGGAACCGAACCCTTCACTTTCAATACACCTGTCAAGTGTGAAGTAGATGGGATGAACTGTTGTCAAGTAACAAACACACACACACACACACACACACTTCTGTATGAGGGGTCTAAAGATAGAGGCTGGACAGATATCACCCCCCCCCTGAGTACCAGCTTGTGGTACTGGGCTTTAAGAAATTGCTCCAATACTCATAATTAGCTCATAAACATGATTCAATTTGGGTTTGATTGAACTCCTAAACAGTATTATTGGTGGTCACCTGGTACTGCTGGTAGTTGTACAGATTGCCGTAGTAGGACTGGTAGCGTGGCGGCTGGTACAAGTTGTAGTAGGACGTCTCCAGCAGCAGGTCGGCCTGTCCGTCGGGATGAGCTCTGGCCAACGGGCTGGGGGACAACGTCGGGCGACTCCCTGAACCGACGAACACAGAGATCACATACAACATGTCAAAATAAAGATCAGATTGTTTGGTGTCTGCATTTCAGTATTGTATATATTTGTTTTACACAATGAACTCAAGATGTTTTCAAGTAAGAAAAAAAAAAGGGAAAATAATTAAATTGTAAAAGTAACTGATGATTTATTGTGTACATCCTCTTTTATGTTGCTATTACAGGTGTGGCTGAAAACACTTAAGGAAAAAATAATAAATGACTTGCTACTTGTGATTCACCTGAATCTCAAACCCCTGTAAACAGCTCCATCTACAGGCGACAGGTGCGCTTTGTGTCAAATCAGCTGACCTGGCCATGACGCACCGGCTCGAGACGGAGACGCTTGTTGCCCTATCAGGATGAACGTGGCCAATTCAGATCATCATCACTCAATATCGCTTGTTCTTTCCTTATCAACAAGGCCACATTCTTCTCAGACGCTGATCTTTCTGTCTTCACAATGAAGACACTGTGAAGCCAAAGATATGTGCTGTCCCTCTCCTGATTCTTGTCATCAGTGATCACAGCGTGCTCAACTCCTCTTTTTCCACCTTCGTCTGTCCTCTCTGTTGCCAAGCCAGGGACCCAAAGTTCCCTCGCACATACACACAGAGCAGAATCAGACCGAGACATGAGTAGCCTTGAGCAAACTCATATTCCACCTCCTATAATTTGCTATCAGGTTGGGAAGGAATGTGGTATGTGTGTCTGCCTCCACACCGCCACCCAAAAAGAAATCAAGGATGTCCGTTCAAGCTGCTGCCACCAAATTAATTTAACGTTTTTTCCCTTTAATATGTCAGAACCAGATGGCAGAGAAGTAAATAATACATAAATACAATAAAATACTACTACTACTACAAATAATAACGATATTCATAAATCTTTGTTTATCTCGAGTGGTTCTTACAAAAAGCAACACATTAAGAAACATGCACATCAATGACTAATGAATGTGTTAGAAAAAGAGAGATTATTTATTGGGTACCACTCCCCAAGAGTTGAGCAAAAATATTTATTAGGATTCATTCAGAAAACAATGTCTATATTTTAATCTTCAGCCTGTAGACTGTCATAATTATTTCTAAATCTGTTAACTCAAGTGATAACAACTGTTGCCGGTTCATCCTTCTCCTCACCTCATACAGCAGTGGTTTTGACCCACCTAACAACATAAATGAAAAGTGTCTGGCAATATCTCACCTGCGACAGCAAGGGAGGAGGAGGAGGTGGAGGTGCTGGTAGGTGATGGGGGTTGGCCCTCCACAGTGAACAGGCAGTCTGCTCCGCCTTCATTCTTCACCATCACCTCAGGAGCAGACAGACACATCGGACTACAAATCCCAAGCTCCTCCTCCTGAGCCTGCTGGCGTCTCAGGGCGACCTGGAGGGGAGGGACAGATCAATGAGGGACTGTTTGGCCTAAAATCTAACATTGCCTTTGACTTTCCAAAATAAGTCAATGAACATCTCCCTTAACCTGCCCTGTCAGACATTCTGTTTCCATGGAAGTGCGGATTCATGTGCTGATGTACACGTTGTTTTGCTCCAATTTTATTTAACGTTAAATACCACCATTTGTATGTTATTGTGCAACCAAACAGAAAAGGTTTGCAATTAAATAACTGTATTGAGAGCAAAACTATCAGCACTACATTCAAAAAAGATGTTTTATTGCAAGAAAGATGTCTATTGTACAGTCTCGAGTGAAGACGATGAAGACTAGCCAATCGAGATGTGTCTTACATCTTTCAGTGTAAGCCCCGGCCTCAACACTCACCTCCACAGCAAGCAAAACTTTTTGTATTTGCACGAAAATCTTCTATACTTGCAGACAAAACTTTTAAACAGAAAATAGCTTGATTGGTTGTCAGGTCACTGTGCTATACTACTTGTAAATTGTTTGTGACTTAATGTTGATTGAAATACAAGTTTTGTCTCTTTATTAAATGATTTGTTTTGTCATGTATACTTCTGTTGTGCCACAATTTCTGATTATTCCTAATTATTTTATTATATTTCATTTCTATACCTATGTTTTATTTGTATAATTCTTACATGCATTACCAGGCACTATTTCAGGCAGGTGCTGATTGTTTTTCAGCCTAAAACCCATCAACATAAATAAAATCAACTCCTCAACATTGACATGTTGACAACTTTAGCTTAAATTTGTGGCAAAGATAGTCGATTACTTTTCAGTCCATTTGCAAATCGATTAATAATTAATAATTTCAAGCTCTATGTTGAGTTGTCTTACGTTTAGTTTCTTTAAGATTCTAAACATTTCACTTGTTTTCTGTGCCCTGACTTAGCTGTTTTCTACCTACAGTTGTTATCATTTTTATATTTAGCATTACAAAACCTGGCAAATAATTTAAAGAAACTTACTATTACTATTGACAAACACATGTCTGGCTTGTACACGGTAGCCTAGTATTATTAAATAAATAAATATTGTTTATAAACAAGCAACAGGTGTATCAATAAACCATCGATTAAAACATATTTTCCTCCCGCCAAGTACGTTGTCTTATTGTAAGCTAGCTTAGCTGTTCGAAAAGCTAACGTCAATTACTTTTATTGTTAGTACACAAATGATGTAAACACACCTGCGGCGTGTCCACAGCTGTTGAACAACAAGTATAAACACGTTTAGAATAACTGTACAAACATGTAATACTGGTGTAACTTGTGTTGTTTTTTTTTCCCACTCCAGAGTGTTTAAAAAAAGAAGTATCGTTAGCGCAGTTTAAGCTAGCCCCTCCCGAGCAGGTGGAATAACGGTTACCTGGGCCGCCATGACTCTCTGCCTCTCGGCTATCAGTTTGCACTTGTGACACTGGCATTCCTTCCAGTTGCAGAATCGCTTGTGTCCCTTCAGAGGCGACATGTAGCCGTGGTTCCTGCAGCGGGAGCACTTTGGCATCCTGGGGGGTTTCTGGCCCTTGGATGGGGTCAGAGGTCTGGTGCACGGCGGCACCTGCTTACCATGCTCCTCCTTGTTCATGGTGGTAGAACAACTGGCTGCTGCCCGCGCTGGTGCCAGGCTGGAGGCTATAAGGTCACCGTCCCTCCCCGCCCTGATGATGCTTTTTTTTTTTTTTTTTACATTTTCTTTTCTAAACCCCCAGTGGGAGGAAAGGAGCTGCAAGCGGGGGAGACAGGTTGCATCAGTCTGCTACACTGCTGCATTGTACTGGACATCGTCAGTTATCCAACTTCGCTTTGTTTAACAGACTGTAAAGCATTTACTCATTTCCTGCTGTAGCACATTCATGTAGATAAAAATGTTTTTCTTTGGGCCTAAAATTGGGCCTAAGGATGGCTTAGTTTTCATGTCCAATAACCTACTGATATCAATACAACCTTGACTCCAATATTGTCTTTTTACCTGTGTTAAACAAATAGTTATTAACATCTGCTTAACTCAGCTATCTAAAAAAAACCCATCATACTCAAACTGTGAAACTAGTTTTCTGCTCCTAACATGTTATGCAATACTGCTGCTTTCTTTGATTTAAAGTTTAAACTTTGAAATTTAAAGTAAAACTTTGTGCAAATGTTAACCTGAGCATTTAATAACAGGGGCATTACATTTCAGTAAAGTGTGAATAAGCAAACATTTTACATTTTAAAGAGGAAGTGGACTGTACTCCTCCGGTACCTCTAAAGCAGCCAGTGCTGGGTCAGATTGTGTCCCAGATTATCAGACAGAGTTACTAAAACTGGGTAATTTGTCCCAAAGAGGCAGGAAACAGCCTGGAGACCACCTCTAGTTGTGTCTACCAGTGCCTTGTCAGGTGCACTCCCAGTAGCCTTAATTCCTAACTAGCATGTCTTTTTTAATGTTGGAGCACCTGTGGAAAACCCACGCAGGCACAGGGAGAACATGCAAACAGGAAGGATGGAGGCTTGAACCCAGGATCTTGCACTATGATAGTGTTTGACAATTATGTGGTGAAATCATTATATTCTTGCCTGGGCTTCGTCTTAACTAGTCTGTCAGACTATAATGGGACTTGCAGATTTGCATTCATAGCATCCTACTAAAATACATTTACTGTAACTCTTTTTTTTTCACAAGGCAAATGCTGATCTACCTGCTGAATTAATACACTTGTCCAATTACCAGGCCTGACTGAGCTGAAAGTGAATTAACCTCAACACTGGCCAGCCAGTCAGCCAAGTGGATTTATAGGCCGGGAGTGAATTGAGGGGAAACACACATGCACCTAATTAAAATCCCTGCAATGGAATTACCAAGTAAAGCGCAGGCGTTTACACAGCACTGAATCCCCTGGTCCAGATAAATAACCGCTACACTTGGCACGGGTCCTGGTGCTGTAAGGTAGATGAAGGCAGGGTTACAATAACAATGGGTTTAATTGCCTCTCTAGCATGTGGTAATACCGCTGGATTATATGACAGTAATAAAGTCTGCAATTTAACCTTTAAAGTAGCTTTACTGCTCTCTGAACCACCTGGAGTTTCTAATGAAAAGATGAATTTAACAAAACATAAAACTACATAATCTTATTTTTTCTTCAAGTACAATGAAGGAATTTCATGCTCTGAAACTTTTCAGTATGGGTTCATAGCAGACGAGTTGCTTGCTATACAACTTTGGAAAAAAAAGCTTAGCTTGTTTTCGTTTTGACTGTTCTGGTTAGATCATGTCCTACTCCGTGAAATTGACACCATGATATCGGATATAAGCCACAAATGAAACAAACGAAAACATATTGCATAAGCACTTATGAGTAAAACCTTGATCCGTGTACGTCTTCTGTTGACCGGCTGTACCTGAAGTATCCGTGGTGAACTTTTCGAGTATTCCCTGAAGGCACCATTGCCTAGCAACGACGTAATTAGCCGGCACGCAGCGTGAAAACTTTAGCAAACTTTCTCCGACACAATGCCCAAAAAGAAGGACAAGAAAAGCGGCGACAAACAAAACGAACAACCGAAAACAAAAAAAAAGGAAAGTTCAGCGGCTTCTGAAGCGAAGACACTTCCTGACGACAGGGAAAAGGATTTGTACTTAATTCAAATCCAGTTTTTAACCGAGCAGTTGGAGAGGTACGGCTGGTTTTACACGACAGACAACTTCCGCTTTAGGAAAACAGTGTTAATGATCTTGATGTGATGATCGATATTTGTAACCACGCAAGTACACGATTTGTTGGTCGCTAATAAGAGCGGATATAATCCGAACATCTCAGTGTGTCAGTCTTCAGTGTGTAAAGTTCGAGTACGGGTCCTCGGAGGGGGCTTTTTCAAAATGTTAAGAGACAATAGGAGAAGTCTCAAATATAATTCAGTGAAACAGGAAATCAAACCAACTAAGAGATGTGGAGAATAAAAACTAATTTTAAGGAGGTTTTCAAAAAAGAAAAAAGAAACCTGCCACCTTAAAATATTTAAAAATTCATTACACATTGGTTGAATTATATATATTTCTACGATAATATATAATAGTGTATTGTCCCATTCATTCCTCTTTTGTATTACTTTTTTGTTTCATTAACAACATTATTGTTGTTAATGCAGCAGGCAACTACAGCAGGTATCAGCTTTGTGAAAGGCAGCAAAGCATCCAGAAGAAATTAATTCAGAAGGAGAGACAGCTATCATCAGCCTAACTGTAGGTATTGTACGTTTTTAACCCCCCGCCCGTGCCCCCTTCTGTTCTAGATTTCAGCTGAAATGTGATGAACTGGAGAAGCAGAGAAAGGACCTAAACTCTCATTGCGGCACGCTTGAGAAGGAGAAGAAGGACATTACTGAGTATCTGAAACACTCCCTGCTGGAGAAGGAGGACGAGGTGGATGAGCTGTCGGAGCGCCTGGAGAGTCTGCGGAGGGCGGCCGAGGAGGACAGAGACGCCCTGCAGCTGCAGCACAGTCAGCAGCAGCAGGAGCTTCAAGAGCGTAGTGATGAACTTGCAGAAGAGACCATGAAACTGGGTGAGAACAAGCAGCTCAGTGTGTCCCCTCTAGGTCCAAATAAATAGTTTTAGGAGATGACCTCCCAGGCTGTAAGTCCAATCTACACAGAATGTTGTACATATGATCTAAGTTATTAAAATGATTCTTATAATAAAATTTTTTCTGAAGGAACAACTTTGTCCAGGTCGTCCTATTAACAAGAGGGTCGCTCAGTTGTTTCACACGCTTCATTCACCCACTAGGTGGCACTTTTTCTGTATGACAGATCTTATTGAAACTTGTGTGAAATTAATCCTTTAAAACTCCAGAATTAAAACCTCAAATAACACAATGTAACTTTAAATATCCTGACCCCCTTTTGTTGAAACATTAAAGTTGGCTGCAACATCTGCAGATGCAGAAACAAATTGTCCAGTAAAGCCTCAGTGAGCATCGCATGAGATTGTTAATATAGAATCCTGATGTCTCCTCCCAGCAGTGCGGCTGGCTGACCTGGAGGAGTTTCGGTGTCAGAGGGAGGAGCTGATGTCCAACATGGAGTCTCTGGAGAAGCAGCTGGCGACTCAGAAGGAGGAGCACAAGGCCGCCATCCACACGATAGAGATGAAGACACTGCTGGATAAGAGGAGGTTAACAAAGGGTTAAACATATTTCCCTATACTGTGTGTCAAGGTAATAATCTAAATGTCCTTCACCTCTCCCTCATTCCATTCTCCTGTTCCCTGGCAAAAGGTTGGAGGAGGAGATGGAGAGCCACGCGGCGGCCATGGCAGCAGAGGTTCAGCACCTGGTGGAGCAGAAGGTTCCAAGGACGACCAGGTTGGCCATGCAGGAGAACAACCAGGTGAAGGAGCGGTACAGTCAGCTGTCTGAGCAGGCCCACGTCCTGGTGGAGGAGAATACGGCCCTGCGAGACATGAAGAGTCAGCTGAGGTTGGACGTAGACATCCTGGAGGAGATGCTCAGAGAGGTTTCCCGTGAGAGCTGCGTCCGTAAGAGGGTGAGAGGAAGATGTTTTAGATGATACTTGAATCTCTCTCTGATGTACAGACACATATTCTCTGCTTGATCCAGTATGAGATCATCGGCCTGAGAGGTTGGAGAAAATGCATTTCCTGCATTTGTTGTCTTCCCCCATCAGGTGGTTGAGAAACTGACAGCGAAGTGTCAGCAGCTGCAGGTGAGGCTGAAGGACTGTGGACAGGAACTGGAGCAGCTTCAAATCAAACACAAAGGAGTCCTAGCTGAGCTGGAGGCGCTCAGGTCAAAGTTCACTCCGTCTTTACTCTCGCCATCATCTCCTGGAGAGAAACAATAACCGTCCGCTGTGTCATTATCATGTGTTCAGACAGGACCGGACCTCTGTGTCCGAGCGGTGCCGTCAAGACAGAGCTGCAGCAAGTCGGCTGGAGGCGGAGCTACAGGAGGAGAGGAGGAGAACTGGCGGGATGCAGAGCATCATGCAGGAAGCTGCTGTCACTCTCAGACAAGCCCTGATGGTAAAAACACAGTTTTAATCCCGACCAATGCGATTATTTTTAAGTCTGATGTTGCCGCTGTCCCCTGCAGGAAGCTGCTACAGAGCCGGACCAGGGGGTCGTCTCGTGGAAGCAGCTGATGCAGAGGCTGCTCGTGGTCCTGGACGGAGGCACCCCGCAGGGGATCGACCCCTCCCTCTCCAGCTGCTCTGTGGAGAACAACTCTCCTGACCCTGCAGCAGCCAGGTAGATTACACTTCATCTGTGTTTGGTGATGAGTGGCTCCTTCGCATTGTGTTTTCAATTTTAGTTGAAGTTTATTTCATAAAGGACATTTTGCTTTAACGTTAATGCACAAGCATTGAGTGTTTGTAGAAAAACTATGTACATGGGAGGATTTTTAGAAGTTGAAATATAATAAATAATAACAATATAAGTGTCTTTAAAGGGACAATCCCCCACATTGTTGTTGACCGATCTGTCTGCACATCAAAACCAAACAGTTTTATTTGCAGACCTCCAGCTTCGTCTCCTAACAGAGCAGGACGCCTGAATCCAGCTTTGAGTTTCCAGTTCCAGCTGGCCCGCTACCGGCCAGGCGACCTCGGCCTCGTACCGCGTCCCACAGTGAAACAGAAGCACGTGTTCTCCAGAACCAGAGTCGGCTCAAGCAGCAGCCAACCGCCTCTACACAGGTTTGTTACTAGCGCAGCAGATCGAGTTTCTCTTGCTCTACAAAACAAACTTGCCTGACAGACACAGATATAAAGATTCATCCTGCAAGTGTGTGAAAGCTCCTCACTGCATCTACATGAAGGTCCACGTCATCACTCTGAATTAACACTCAGTCTGTGACGTTGTTTGTTTTGGACTGTAATATATTTAGCAGCTGTTGATCTTTCCATCAGGAAACCTTCTGCTCAGAAGACGACCAGCGCCGTCAACTTGGACTGTTGACCATCAGAAACCTGTTGAACCGCTGGTGGGAACACACAAGGAGCTTTATAAAGAGCTTCATACCTACGGCAACGAATGTCTTTAGGAACCATTCAAATAAATGACTTTGGCGACCCTTGACCTTTCCTGTGGTTCACATTTGTCATGAGGGGAAAAACCACAGAATGATCACTTTGAAGGTTTTTTTCTTATTATTTAGCGCCATCTTCTGGTCAGAGGAAAGTCGACATGCAGCACAGCTAAAGATTTTCCCCTCAGTCGCAGCTGCACCTCCTGCAGGCTGCATGTCAGCATTGTTAGTGTTGCAGTGAAGATCAATTAGAAACCTCAGTTGAAGAGTGAACGTCACATAAAAAGTTTAAAATCTTTCTCCTCAAGTTATAGAAAGAAAAACAAAGTCCTGTTTCAGGCCGAGCCACAGTCAAACGGAAATGCACTTTAAATTGAACTTGTGTTGACCTACGTGAGGTTCGTGTGTCATCAATGAGCGCCGAGTTCAGTAAGCGTCTACAAGGAAGACGAGACGCCCCGATGCAGGTTCTTTAATCGATGTTTATTGTTATATGGCGAAGACGCAGGCACTTCATTTCTCACTTTTAATTAGAAAGTCAGCAGCCTGCTTTTTCTAGAGGACAAACAGTTTATAACACAGAGAGAAACTGGGACAAATATATCGATATCTAGTATGACGGCACTGTATGTACAAAGAAATACATATATCTGCATTAAAAACTATACTTTGATAAATATATAACTTCATGGATCGTTAAGTAGTAAGAGGAAATGTTCAAAATACTGTGATTCTTCTTTTAAATAGATACAAAGGATTTGTATAAAAAGTACAATTTCTCCAGTCTAGGTCACGTGGACGCACGGACGCGGTCGTCACACGTCGGTTGAACTGCGGCGCCGGTCGCACGCGGGAGAGACGAGCATTATATACAGGAAGTACTTCCTCTGGAAAGACGTGGCTGGATTGGTTGTTTCTCCGTTCTACTCGGATGTGAGGAAAAACAAATCACATCAGGATGTTTTTGGTGCTCTTGAATGATCAACATTGAGCTTTGGAAATAATAATAAAAAAAAAAATAAAATAAAAAAAGGGCAAATTGCAAGAAAAACGAATAAAAAAAGAAGGAAAGGTTCTGTTAAGTCGTTGGGTTTGTGAATCTGACGGCACCAGCTGCTTACATTCATATTCAAAGGGCACTTTGGGCTCATTGTGGAGACGAACATGCATTCAAAACAGGAATCTCATTGGTTGGTCGGTTAGTTGGCGCCTGGGATCACGTCCCTCATCCGGCGGCGGGTAAGGCCTCGTTCAGCATGAACCAATAGCAGCGCAGCGTTAGAGCAGAGACGGGTCCCTCTAATCGAACATGCCCCTCCGAGTGGGACTCGGGGACGTCTTCCTGCCCAGTCGAGGGGTTCCCTACAGCACGGGCGGACAGAAATATACATTAGTCAACAAGTACGGAAACACAAGCGGCGAACATTCAGAGGAGGACGAGGACGTACCGGCGACTGGGCTTTAGAGAAGTTGACGTGTGCATAAAGCAACACTGCGATGTCCTTGTGTCCGGCTTCCAGAGCGATCGACAGGGCGTTACTCTCATCCTGAGGCAACAAGGGTTTCAGGAGAACGTTAGAAAAACTCAAAACAAACACCAACAGAACCTAACACCAACAGAACTCTACACATTAGTAATGTTTACTGAGCTAATAGATCACAGGAGGACCACTGAGGTCCTGAATAACACCCCCCCCCCCCCACTCACGCTGTCGCTGAGCGTGGCGTCACAGCCGGGTTGGCCCAGCAGCAGTTTGACGATCTCGACGTGGCCGTGTTCGCTGGCGCACATCAGCGCCGTGGAGCCCTCGTCATCCTGGACGTTGACGTCGGCCCCGTGACCCAGCAGGGCCCGAACCATGTCCATCCTGCCGTGACTGACCGCCAGCATCAGCCCCGTCTGACCCGCCTGAGGGGCGACAGGGTTGGTGGGTTAGGTTCTGTATACTTCAGTACTACGAGCAACCAAATAATCGTGACCTTCTCGTGAATCAATGACGACACCTTCATGTTTCTCATTTTCTCCTAAATATGAAGAAGCGATCAAATACTCATTGCTGAAACTTTTCCTTAAAGGTCTTTCGTCTAGTTACATTTCTTCTCCACCAGATGTCGCCACAGGAACACATTTTTAAATAGATGCTTTAACTTCCAGATGAATTAACTCACACTTTCTTGTGCATCTCTTGATTTCTCTTTTAATATATAAATAACAAAAGTTTCCAAAGTAATAAAAGTTCCCTCTTTGAAGCTCTTCACATCCCTACTCATTGTGTGATCGCCCCGCCTCTGCCTTCTGACCTCTGACCCCCGGGGACACTGACCTGACTGGCTCGGGCGTTGACGTCACCCTTGCTGAAGAGCTCCTCCACGATCTGCATGTCCTTGGGCGTCTCCACGGCTGCCAGCGCGGCGAGCATGATGGGTGTGTATCCCGCCTTATTCTGCTGGTTCACGTTACACACATCTGAAACACACACACACACACACACACAGCTTGTGTTGAACCTCCTGAAGGAGCTTGAGACTTTCTCTTGGTTGTTGCTGTGATTGACTTGTCGCTGCCTGTCAGTCAACAACACAATCATGTACAAGCACTTGAGTGATGCTTCAGTCAATCACATCTCCTCCCTCCTCACCAACACGGACCGAGGATCCTTTGTATCCTAAAGGACTCATCCTTTAGAGTTTCTGTACGCAGCCTCGCGAGGAGACGAGATGAGAGCCTGGACAGGAGTGAAGTGAGTATGAGGGTGGCGGCCCCGCCGGCGAGGGGAGGAGAGGTCTAAGGAACTGGGGCGGTGCGAGGACAAAGGCCACAATGGGAACTGGGGGGTGGATCTGCTGTCACGCAGCACAAGGACACAAAAGACCGAGGAGACAAAAGGCTTTCAGAGCAGCGAGTGGCCGGGACCTCATAACAAACTATTGAGCCGTCGCTGCGTGGACTCATCAAGGAGGGCTGGACGTGACGGGGAATAACGTCCACGTGGCAACACAACTACTGTTTTATAAAAGGAGGAGGCTCTGCAGCACTTTACAGAAAGTTATCTTTCCTCACCATCATCATTCTAATTCATTAGTTATCTTTATTGGTGTGGATGATGGAGCTTTAAAGAAGTAAAGAAGGATGAGAGGAAGTGTCAGGAAGAGAAGCTGGAGGAGGAGGAGGAGGGGAGGAAGGCTAAAGATTTTGGCGCCCTGACGAAGTTGATCAGTAAAATAAAAATCTGCTGTATAAGAAGCAAAACCAAGCTGATCCACATGAGGTTGGAAAGAACTCTTCTGGGTGGTTGTTCTATCAGCTCCTGGCTCCGGGGGTCAAAGGTCAGCTCTCACCCCCAGAATGAATGTTTCCAACTGATCCTTATAAATAAATCAAGTACATCAAGTCCGCAATCATCCAGCTGCTCACCTGCATCCAGCAGCTTCTGCACCACCTGGAAGTTGGAGTGCGACACGCTGTAGTGCAGCGCCGTGTTGCCGTTGCCGTCGGCCATGTTGACGATGTGGCGCAGCACGACTGCTGAGACGGCGCCGAAGGCCCCCAGGTAGTCCTCCACCATGGGGGCCATGGCCGCCTTCTGGCTGGACACCCGGAACCACTCGTGCTGCACCGTGTTCAGACAGGCTCTCTGCAGAGGAAGACGCTCGTTACAGATCAGGAACACGTCCGCTGAGTTTATTTAGAATCTTGTACGAGCGACTTCAGAATCGTCTTCACGCGGCAGCTTTTAACGGAATACACTGTGAAGAGATTACAGCAGGAAGAATCCAAGAAACCCTCACCAGGTCTTTACTGCTCACAGCCTTCGGGTCACTGAGGTGAACTTTGAGAACGCTGCACGCTGCCAACATCTTCTCACTGAGCTCGTGCCTGCAGAGGAAGTTCAAACCATCAGACTCACAAGTTACTGCAACTACATGCTGCTTGTAATGAGCTTCAAGTCGGTCCCAATTAAATGTGACTGATAATGACGTCCCAGCAGCTGCTTATATTATTATTATTTAATATCAATAGTAGTACTAGTTGTAGAAGCTTCCTTAAAACTGTCCACTAGGTGGCGCGTCACAAACAAAAGATAAAGTGTGTCACATAACAAATTATGTCAGAAATTGTTTGTCTGATCATCAAAAAGTAGCAGAAAGTGTTTCACAACACGGCTGTGATCTACTGATCCGTCACTAGGGGGCGCCGTCAGTTCCAACTTGTACTAGACGTTTGAAGACAGACTTCCATCTTCCATCCATCTTTTTTTATTAATGGTCTCTAGTTTCTCTTTCACTGGTGTTCTGATCAATAATCGACGGGTCCGATGATCCGACAGGTTTCTGATACGGATTCATCTCACATGGCAGCGCATCGATCACATAAAGAATACTGACCTCTCTCTCTTCTCCTGCTTCTCTGAACTTTCCTCTTTCTCCTTCTTATCCACATCCTCTGCTCCTTCAGGCTCCACCTCCCCCCCGCTGCTCGTCCCCTCCACGTTCTTGTATCCCTCCTTTCCTTCATTCTCCTCCTCCTCCTCCTCTTCATCAGACCCCGAGGAGCTGCTGTCCTCTGAGCTGGAGTCGTCGCTCGACGTAGTCTCATACCTGATCCAGAAGGGGGCGATAAAGCAAACGTACGGCTCAGGTTGGAAGAAACAAATAATCCACTTAATGATGATTTATTGTCGGTTCGGATGGAGGCGCCCGTGGATCTATTCTCCACCCACCCTCCGTTCACCCCGACGAACTGCAGGTTCTTCTTGGTGCCGTTCGAGTCCGGTCGGCCATCTTTCTTCTTCATGATGGACTTCAGCGTGTTCTGGCTGCACGGCTGCCCTGCAGAGACGAGAGAGAACCGAGGGGTGAACATGAGAGGACCCCGTCTCCGTGCCAGCGACTGCCAGCCGTCGACCTCTGATAATAAACATTGTAAAGTGTCTCCGGTTATGAATCCACACACTGAATGTTGCACTGCATCAAGATATTTAAGTGGATATATCTAGAATAAAGAAGTGTACAGGTTTATTTTGTGTTCATGCTGCTACACTTCACTTCACATGAGAACTCCTGCAGGGTCACTAAGCTTCTCTATCATGACCAAGAGCTTTGGCAGAGAGCAAAGGTTCCATGAAGTGTCCGTCTCATGTCCTCCCTGCAGCCATCCGTCAGCGAGCCGTTGGAAGTGGCTCGGAACTATCTCAGTCATTTTAAGTACAGGCCTTCGAAAACCCCAAAAATACCAGCTGAGAGCCAGAAACACTCGGCACATCTGCCAAGACTTGCCCCGGTGCAGGGGCCTCTTCCCCTGCTCCGGGGGACAAGGGAGAGGGTGTGTGTGTGTAGGTGTGTGTAGGTGTGTTCATGCATCGACATGCGTGTGTGTGCACGTGTACACACTGGCGTGTGCACGCGCGGCGGCGACGGAGTCGTTCGGCACGTTTCCCGTGTTTTGACAGCACGAGGAACATGAGGGAGCTCGTCGGGGAGGAATCCGGGCAGCCGCTGGTGTTTGGAAACCATGTTTGGCCTTGTTGTCCCGTTCATAGATGTCATCAGTGTGAATTCAGAAGGTGAATTTGGGCTTCGCAGGCGCAGCTGCAGGGACAAACAGCTGCCTCGTTTCTAAAGAAGAAGAATTAAAGCTGCACCTTTGCACACGTCTGACGGTGTGGTGGTTACCATGCTGCGGTGGTTACCGTGCTGCGACCGTTGAAACAAGGTGGTTAAACTTAATATTCAGATTGTGCATGAAAGTGCAGATGAACGTGTCCACTTTGCAAATACTACTTCCTCTATCCTCAGCGTGGCACTAAAGAACTACAAACAGAATAGAATTTGCCTCTACGATCGAATGTTTGTCACCTGACTCTTACTTCCTGTTTCCAGTAGGTGGTGCTATGACCACTACTGAATGTCTGCTGGTAGGTTTCTGTGCGCCGGGACTCTGATCAAGATTTGACCAGTGTCGTTTCACATGGTGAAACCAAGCTATCCGCAGCCACGCCCCCTCCCACGAACACTCACCACCTTCACAAACATGCCCATCAAGGCCTTAAAGCTTTTCTGACCAAACCTGAGGTCGATCTGGTCAACACACCAGGACAGACAGCCAAAAGAAAACAGTGAGTCACTGTAGCATGAAGGAGCCGCTGCCCAGCCACACTGAACAACCTTGTTCCCCCCCCGCGGGAATTTGTGATGTCATTACTTCACTCACTGCACAAAGCTTGTGACCATCGGTGAGTGTTGGAATGTAAATCGACGGGCTCAAGATGTACGGTTGGACACCTCAACTTCCTGGTTTTACTGCCGCCCCCCTTCTTGGATTGTACAGTGTGAAATATGACGCTCTTGCGCGTTCAGAATCTTACAAACTGTACCTTTAACTCGACTGTGTTTCACTCCTGATGACCAAACTGAAGGGAACTAATCCCCTGAAAGAGGCCGCAGCCCGTCGCCAAAGCTAACAGCCCAAAATCCAACACATTAACCGATATTATCACCTGAATTATCTCTGTGTAATATTTCCTGAGAAATTAATTAAACCGTTAGAAAAGCTAAACCCTGGACCCGCCCTTCAATCTGGCTGCACCCAAACGTTCCGGGTCCCTGCAGCAGAACATCCCTCAACAACATTGGAACCCAGCCAGTTTTTTTTTTCTTCAGTAATCCTGCTGAGAGACGGACGGACACACAATCCGACAGACGTGGCTGAACACACGGCGCTCCGCCGTGGAGGTAATTAGCTTCCAGATAATTGCTTTCCTAAGTTTGTTTTCTGCACGGACACATAGTTGGCACAAGCTGCTTCATTCTTCATGCTGCGGCTCTGAGTGACGGACAAGAACAGGAACAGATGTCTGCGGTGTGTTTTGAAAGCCTCCACTCGACCTCCACCTTGGGTTTCTCCTTCTTTATGTGCTGTTGTTGACCTCCGTGGTGACACCGGACAAGCCGTATGTGTGTGATACACCTCCATGTGGTGCAGGACGTCCTACCATGCAGCGCTGTGGACATCTGCAGGTCCATGCGGCTCTTCTGCTCCGCTGCACTGATCTGCTGCTGCTGTGCTGGTCTGCTGACAGATTTATCTGCTGGCATCAGGCACGCCGCCGTCTTCTCCATCTGAGCGCAGGGTTGACTCCTCTCTGGAGGACGGAGATGTACAGAGTCAGCATGCCGTTCTACAGGTGGGGAGGGGAGGGAGGGGGGGGGGGCAGTAATATGAGTGTTTACATGACGTCTCCATTCTCTTTACAGATACCAACGGTTCATTAGTGGCTCCATGCATTGATTGAAACTATAAACATGCAACCCAGACAGACTTCCGACGTCGAAGGTGGAGATCGCCCCCTGTTGGCCGGTGGCAGTATATGCCGTCATAAATCCCGCCCCCCTCCTGGTTAGCAGCTGGGACTTGAACCAAACTAAGAAGTAAGTATTTTTTAGGTGATTCTTCTCACACTGATGTGCAAAGTTTTTTTTTTCCTGATAAGTTTTGGTTCAAGAAGATAAAAAGGAGTTTATAAAAAGGGGGCGTGGCCTCAGGATTGAGTATGTACGAGTTACCGTATGTACTTGGGGAGGCTTTTACAAGAAAGTACGAGTACAAGTTAGTTGTTCAGGAGTAAAGCAGTCGCTCTGGGTGGAGTCAAGCAGAGTTCAAAGAATACGATACGTGTTTGTGTACTATAAATCCACGGTTTGATGTTTGTCCCATGTGAGGACGTGTGGCCACACATTATATACAGTCTATGATTGATCCTAACATACTGGATTTATCAGTTACAAGCTAATAAGAAAACTTTAGCTTTGACTGTTAATGTTTTTCTTACTTCAGCTGCAAACATTTAACCAGCAGCCGAACTCTTTCAGTTTAATATAATTTCACATGAGCAGCAACAAGCCAGTAAAAGTTGAACACTCGTTAAGAACGCAGGGTTCAGAATGTGCTTGTAAATAGCGAAATATGCAACAAGCGCAGGAGCACGAGAACCCTGACTCGGGTTGGACCTTTAATTAGGCCGATCCCTCCGCACACCCTGATGCCACAAGACAAAACCAGCAAGGAGGTTTCACTTTGAACCGCTTGAACCAGATGCTGTCAGACGGCTTTGATGACAAGAAGAGCCTGTTGTGGTGGCGTTTGACTTCAGGTTCGACAAAACAGCACCGAGAATGTCTCAATAAAACACCGCCAGGACTCCGACCTTTATCAGACATCTGAACAGAGATTTACAGAGTGGTTTCCCGCCCAGCTGGTCGCGTCCAGCGCCGCGATCCCACCGGACTTCAGTTATCTTGAGCAGGAACGACAGCTGCTAAGTCATTCGACATTCCTAGAGAGGCCAGCAAACTGACCAGAAACAAGCCGGCACACAAGACAATCAGCCGGCATTAATCTGCCAGCCGGCATGAATGCAGGTTATGTAACTAAGAAGGAGCCATGAATCAGCAGCGAGTGTGAAGGTGTTAGCGAGGGGGGGGGGGGGGGGGGGAAAAAAAAAAAGGGCCG
>CAAKHC010007140.1:7051-21225 GCA_901007825.1 Macroramphosus scolopax
ATCTTCTGAACACATATGAGTGTGTGTGTGTGTGTGTGTGTGTGTGTGTGTGTGTGTGTGTGTGTGTAAAACGAAGAGAAGCCAGGCTGTCTGAGCTGCTCCGTGTATCTGCACAGAAGCTGAGACGTTCACCTGAACTGACCCTGACACTGGTGCATGTTCAAGCTCAGGCAGGACAGAAAAACGGAGTCTTGTATATTTTACTGGATCCTTTTGTTTAAAGTTAATTTCTCTTCTTAGTTATTTAACAATAACACTACATTTTTGTGGATACTTTTTGCCACTGAGTGCAACACAAGAGCGATTTCCACAACAGTTAGACTCTGTATACAGCAACTGACAGACAAAAGATCAGAGCATCCATAGCCTTCATTAATGCAGTTGGAATGAACATCATGCGAGTCATGCTAGCGCAGTGTGAGTAGACGCAGTCATAACAAAGGCAAGAATGGATGACGATATGAAATTATCTGCTGTTACACAGGTCAGGTCACGAGGCCTTTCGAGGTCACGGTGCTGGGAAAAACATTACACAACGGTTACAGCATGCAGCGACGGTGACCTGTGCGATTGTTTCCCTCGCGTCTTATCTCTCTGTCTGTCCTAGCTCTGTCTCCATTGTCTCACGCGATTGAGAGCGTTCAATGAAAGGAATCTTGTTTTGTTGAATAGCGCTGCCCGGTCGGACGCAGACGCCAAGTCATTCCTGGAACTGGTCGTCTCTTTCTCTCTGGCGGACCTGAACCTCTTCTTCTCTACTCGTCCTATTCTCTCTCTCATTGTCACTTCTTCTGATGGTGTCTCTTACAGGGAGGAAGAAGAGGAGGTAAACGTATGCTGATGAGTCCCCTCGTTGTTTTTTAAAAGAAAAAAAAGGCCGTGTAATCCAGCCGGTACTGTGTGATACAGTGTACATAGAGGCCTTGTTTTCCCTGCTGAATACGTCTCAACATCTAATTACCATTCATTACATGTCAAGGCTACCACACACTCGTACCCCCCTTGCATGTCATGTCTCCATTTGTCAGCAATCATGCGATGGTAGACTTTCGGCATGGATCAGAAAATGCAGCCAGAGCAGCCCCGAGGTTTCTCCAGGCCTTGCAACTCCCCAACAGATGGCAGTGTGAATTGCTCTATCAGCACAGGCCTGCTTCTGAGGACTGTGTGTGACTGACGGATCCCTCTTCTGCAGGATGGTCTCGCCACAGCCGACAGTACGAGACACTGCCCTCCTGTAAGACGTTATTCCAGATGTCTTGCATCTTGTCGTGCATCATCGTATGCTCGCTTCACAACAATCAACCTGACAATAAGGGTACCTGGAAACCTTTTCTTCGGCTTGCGGCTCAAGTGTGTGGGTTTAACACACGTTTTGAGTAACTGAGCTGCCCTTGTTTCCAGAAAGGCTTTGAAAGCAGACCCATGTCAAATCTTGATATGACTCACTCTATATCTGACATCTTTCATCTCTGCTTCTCTTCATGCTAATCATGTTGTTCTCGATAGTGCTGCAACCTCAGTGGTTAAGAAAAGGCCCCTCTGTGGAAGTTGATGTTGCCTGATTTCTCTTATCTTTTCATGAATCTTGTTTAAAATCATCCTACTAATGTTACTGCATTCTAGAAATTCACTGCACTGACCAGTATAATAACTGATCCAGGTTGAAAGCAACACACTCAGTGCAGCCAAAGCCAGGAAGGAAAGCTGGAGGGATTTTATCGACTGTGTGAAAGTTAACGGACTGATCAATAACACCGCCCCGTCATTAAGGGCCAAGTGGTTCGGACTATATTCCCAATTGTGTAGTCCATCGTTGCTTAGATCTATTCTGTAAATCAATATCAGCATCATTCTTCCAGCAGGCCGAAGAATTCAAAATATAAACTGGTAACTGGTGAATCGTGTGAGGTCATCAGGTCCAGGGCTGCAGTGCTTTAGTCACTCTCACTCTATTTCAATCTTAATCCCTTTACAAAGACACGCAGGACGATGCAACTGTTTTACATTAATTGCAGCCAAAAGGAGAAAGCGAACCCAGGAAGGCCGGACCTTCCAGGAATGGTGATGTCATCAGGAGAACTGATTGGTCGTTAGGCAGTTACTTTTAGACATTTGGAGCACTTATCTTAATCTACGTGTTGTGTGCTCGGTGACACGCAGACTAGCACCAGCAACTGTCTGTACATGCTGTATTTGTGTACTTGTTTGTTGCCATGTACTCGATAGGAGACAAACAGTCCCGAGGGAGGGCAGGAAGGTGATTCAGGAAGGGTGTTCCTCTGTGAACACTCGCTCTGTGTCCTCCCCACCAAACTTCATGTCTCCACAAGTGTCTGCCTAATTTAGGCCAAAGATTAAATATGCTGTTGCTTATTTTTTTCCACATTCAAATGCGGTTGATGGGATTCAACAGAGTTTGTTCTTTTCTCTTTTAGTCACAAAGACTCAGTAAGCAAATGAAGGTTCAAAGATTTAATTCTTGATAGGATGTACAGTTACAGCCTGACAGGGATGGGATGGACAGTCTGTGACGAAATGTAAACAGTCTTTGGCGTCGGCTAATGTTAACGATCCGGCAACTGGTCAGGTCTCAGCCGACGGGAGGAGGTGGGGGCAGCAGCCCAGCCCCATCTAGAGAGGGACCAACTGATCGGGGCAGGGTCGGAGGAAGGGTCGGCGACCTCTAAGGTGAGACAGTTAAACAAAGGTGTCAACTTCCTATTTGATTATGAAAAGTATGTTGTAGACTACGAACCTTCCTAAAGGTTGACTCTGCTCTTTTTGGTTAGCAGCAGTGAATGATACACTGGGGATGTATTCACACCTGGCTCACCGTGAGAGGCTGCTACAAACCAGGGAGTGTTTCCCCCTAATGATCTTTTCTTTTTGACCATAAGGGAGAACAGCAGTGATCGATCCAGGACAAAACAAGCAGTCCGAGATCACCAAGAAAGGGCGATCAAAAAGTGTTGCCTTGGCTACGGTCAGAAATACTTTGTCTGTGTTCAAAAGGCTGCAGTGGAAGTAAACTGGCAGCTCGTGACTGTCTCATGTGTCGTCAGAGGGAGGGTCGGGGGCAGCTGGAGCATCACCTGTCACAGAATCACATGTGTTCGTATGACACTGTTGATGACACCATCGTTTGCACAATACACAAGGTAGACAAAAATAGTGAGCAAGAGTTTGTCAGCTTTAATGAATGGCGAGTAGCCACCAGTAGTACTAAAGTCCACTGAGCAGCCTTACGGTGCATCAACACAACAGATAATGAGGAACTCACAGCACTGTATTAAGGTTAATAGACACTGAAGATGTTTCACAACATTTGTTTTATTCCTTTTTTTATTTCTTCTGCATTTGTGTCTAATTGTGTAATATTGTACTTGTGCTGATAAGGCAAGAGGTCATTTTTTTTGTTTCCAGTCATGCATCAGCTACGAACCGGCACAAGCCGGTGGGGCCCTGGTTCACTCATGGACAGTCCAGGGAGGTCTGAAAGTGATCTTCATGGAAGCCATTCCTCAAATGAGGAGACAAGGTCATGTTTACACGTCAGGCCCACTCTGCAGACGGAGTGGCATTAGATTTGAAGTACATGCACATTCTCATCCATCACACAATACCATCGGGAAGAAAGTCCGATCGCTCCCGAATTCTTTCTGCAACATGATATTGACCTCATACAGACAGACATACTCTTAAAGAACTATCCTGTGAAAGAAGGAGAGCAAGGAGTCCTGCAACAGGCTGTGTGAACCCCACAAAACATCAATCGCAACATCATCAAAGTCAGTCTGGTCTTACATGCAGAGACAGAAGTAACTGAGATCCTAAATCTGCGAGAAAGAACTTCTCCAAGATGCTTGGAACAACCTTCCTGCCAAGTACCTTGAAAGAATATGTGCAAGTTTACCAAGTCAGAGTGCTGCAGTTTTAGAGTCCACACACACACACACACATGCTGGGCAGCCCACAGACACACTGAAATTAAACTGACTTTCACTTTCATGTGATTTGCTTCTTTCATTTGAATTCCCGCCGCCTCTTTCACCCACACAGTACCGTGGAAGCACATAAATAGATGCAGTCTTGCAACACGCTCAGCCATCAGCGCAACTCTTGTACTTGTACAATCTCACCCTCTGTCTTGCAGCTCTTACTCACATCCAGGCCCATAAAATCGCACACATGCACACAATCAGGGGGCGATAACTTATTTCTGTGTTTGTCTGATTATGTTTTTCTTGTCTCTCGGTCGGGTCGCTCCTTTTCAGACAAACAGCACGAGGGCTTCCTGATCCATTATAAGCCCCAACGAGAATGCTGATAAGTCTGTAGATTACTGCCCAACATGTTTATGATAGCCTATTATTCTCCGAGCTTCGCCCGGGCCCAACGCGTGCTTAGTCTACTTAGTGCAACTATGTAGGTCATGGTACAGACTGGGAGGAAATATCAGCAAACCTCTGCAGGAAAGATCCGTTTTCTACTAATCCAGCATGTAAAATTAATGTCCAAAAACAATTAAAGATAAGTCTTTAAAGCAGCTAGTATACTTTGCCATGACTTAAGTTTCACTGTCCGTGCTCTCTTCTTTCGCTGCAGACACACAACTTTACAACATCGAATTTGTTGTTATGAGTGCTGGATACTTTACGCAGCGTCTCCCTGACATGCTCTGATATCTCATAGTTACGTCTCCAATTATAGCTCATATTTCAACCGCCATTATAGCTTCTAAATGTCCCGCTCTGCCGTAAAAATGTCCGCGCCATCAGACACACACTCTAATAGATGGCGAGAAAAGAGGGGCCCTACCTTAAAGCCTATGAAAATGTCACTGATGTTAAGTATCCGTATGTGCCATGCCAGAAATACTGCATTCGGGGCGGAGTCAGTGTCCGGTCGAGACGGGAGTCTGAATCTGTCTCTCCTGCCGGGTGCGTGAGATGTTACGGCTCTTTGTTCTGTCTCGCTGTTAAAGGCTTTGATTTACAAAGCTCCATCTGTATTATTTTCCCCAGTTTCTCGAAGCCATCGGAGCCATCCGAGGATATTGGTTTGTGAGTGTTAGTGCTGCGTAAGTACTTCTGCGGTGGATAACTAGATAAGTACAGAGGTAAAACTGAGGCCAAGCCTATGAAACCTTCGGAAAACCCTTTGAAGTCACAAAACTGTGTGCAAGGAGTTTGTGCACCTTCTTTTTTTGTGTGGCTGTGTGTCCATGACAGGTTCTGGGTGTGTACATATGCAGATGTCTTCCCCTGTGTTTGCACCAGACAGTCTGTTGCCTGTTTACTTTCAAACATCAGGTGGAGCTGCTCGTGTGTGTTTGCGCCCTGGTCGGGCTGGCTGCGTCCTTGTTGGTTTTGTGGACACACCTGCGGTTACATTTGAGAAAGCCTGTAAACAACAGCGACCTGCATGTATATATGTGTGAGCGTCCGCCTGGTCGTATGTCTCAACGGCTTTTGTAATGACTGGCTTTATCAGGTAGACTGGCAGACACACATGTCATTATCCTGCACGCTGCTCTGTCATTGGGACGTCGATTATATTACAGAGGCAGATGGATGTGAAACAAAAGCAAGAAAACCAAGTGATATTCTCTGTTTGCCGTATAGTGCAGGACTACCCTGTATTTATGTCTGGTGTTTACTCAGCTGCTTCTTTTGTGTCATTGTGTTGATTCCAGGTCTATCAGATGGACCAGAAAATGGACTGTGTGCTGCGGATCGTGAAGGAGCAGTTCTCCCCTAAACCCAAACCGGAGCTGATGTCCAAGCCCTCCATGCGCAGGGTGACCATCCAGAAGCACATGGGGGTCAGCATGGACGAGGGACCCTGATGCTGGCACGGGTCATGATGAGGTCATCACCAAAGGATACTTAAAGGAACAAGATTTCATACAAAACAATTCATGGGAGCCGGTCTGCAAATAATAAGCAGACCTCTTAATCTTTCTTCCTTTTGCAATCCCATATTTGACCTTTGACCCCTCAAAAGCAAACAACTCAAAAACATTGTCTACTACTGCACTGCTCCGGGACTGGAGGGCACAAGATGCACAGAGGGTGGAGATGTAAGTGGTTCAGAGGAGGCTGACTAACCTGTTGCCTCTGAAGTTACGGTGCGATCATGTGTATCAATCACAAAGCTTTCTAGTGGCCCCGCCCCTTTACACCACCACCAGGACCCTCCTTAACATCCTCTCCTACCCTCAAACCACCATGTGCAATTTTAAATAAATTTGCTCCATTATCGCTCAGATTATTTGTTCTGTCCTGAGCTAATTAAGTGCTGGATTCCTCGAGAGGGGAGATTACTCGCCGTGAGCGACTAATGAAAAGAAACACTGGAAAATCTGCAGAATTGACACAGTAAGCTCGGAGCAGCCGGCCCACTGAGTCTCTGCGTTTACACACAATACTCTCGCTTTGTTCCCGTAATCATTGTATTTATCTGACAGAACACGAAGGTATGTGGGATGTTAGAAATAGAAAATAACTCAACTATGTAGCTACGGTATGAAAGGCCTCCCATAATTATAGCATTCACATTCCTCGAAAGGCGGATGCACAAACAAAAGAGGGATGAACAAGGGAAGGGGAAAGAGGAGAGGATCGCTCTCTGCACTAGCACGTCATGTCATATTTCTTCAGTGGTTAAAATGAGCTATTATTTATCTTCTTCTAAATAACGTGGTCGCGTTTGAGAGGCGCTCCGATTTTAGAGTCCGTGTGTTTGTTTTCCTGTACAGTTTTATAAGAGTTGTAAATAGGAACATGGCCTTATTGTGCTGTATTTATTATCGTGTGGAAAGATCAACCTGGAACGTGTCCGCTTGTCGGAGCGATGAAAAAAACACAGAGAGTGAAGCTCCTGTTCTGCAGATGGATGGAAATGATTGTAAATGATACTCACGCACACCCTTCTGCACTGTAGCTCTGCTGTAAATAATAAAACTCCATTTCATTACGCTCTGGCCTGCTCTCTTGGCTTTGGAGGAATTTGATTACCAGCTCATCTATTCCATAATTTGCTTTCATTGGAGGGTGAAACTTTTCTTATAGGTTTTCGGAGCCATTTGTTCTCATTTGGAGCGGAGCTGGGTCAAGGTAAGCCACGGAGACGGGAGTTTCCATCCAAATAAAAATCTCCTCAACTTTGTTAAATTCCTTTCATACAGGAATCACCGCAAAACGGAGGGAAGAGAAAGAAGAAATAACACGTTCACTGTGCCTACTTTGAACTGCAATATTCCATAACCTATTGATTGAGGCATGCAGAGGAAAAAAGGGAATACGTCTCGGATTACCACTCAATCTTATTTGCCTTCAAAGGCCAAAGAATACTGGGGATGTCCCAAGATCAGCACGGTCCAGCGCCGAGAGAGAGGGGAGGAAGGAGGGAGGGTCATCCCGCGGGAGGGTTGGACAGCGAAGGAGAGAGGAGGAGAACAGCAGGAGCATAAGTGAGCTGGGGAAGAGAGCAAAGAGAAAAGCAGAGCCATTTTCAATTAGCCAGAAAGACTACATGGGCCACAGGGCCGCAGTGCTTAGCTGCGTTTGTCCTCCTCTGGTTTCTATCACTACTGGGGGATTTGGCAGGGGAAGAGGAGAAGAAGAGAAAGAGAGACCCCATGGCTACCTCCGTCTGCAGAGGCCGCTCCGTGTTGCCCCGTGCTTCGCTTTCATCTCAAGACTAGACAGAGAGAAGAGAGAGACTCCCACTTCAAAAGACAGTTTGATCTCGGACGTGCGCAGGAGCACAAACCTAAAAGAGGATCTGAAGAAGCAGTTAAAAGGGGAATATAAAGGGGAACTGTCACAGATGCTGAACAGCGAAATCTGGCAGTCCTAGAATCTTTGCAGAGGAGGAACTCATGCGAGGTCATGAAACACTCTGAGCTATGTTTTCTTTGATCTCGCCACATTAGGCACACTCAGAATAGAACAGAACTTCGTGCAGCTGAAAAACGGGCCGGCACAAATACAAAAACACCAAACAGACCTGCAACACACTAAACAATGGACGAAATGCATCTGTTGCACCACTCGACCAGGTTTCATGTAAATCGCCTTGGAGTTTGTGCTCACAGGCAAACAGCGACAACAACACGACCTCCGATGTTTTACACGTCATGCCTCTGAATGCGGAACGAAACAATGCTAAAATCACAGGCCGGGGCGGCACTATTCCAACGTTGTTTGGTTCTGTGTAAACAAGCAAAGCATCATAATGGTGGGGTCATTTGACCGGCGGCGTGCTTGAATCTCTGTGTAAAATTGTCTCATGGCTACAACCAGCGAAGGCCTGAGATTGGTGCTCGTCTCCTGCCACATATATCGAATGCAAAACAAAAAAAAAAAAAAAGGGCTGCAGAGGCCCAGCTGGGAGGCTGGTGGACGTGTGGTAGTCGTTCCTGGCCGCCGTGGGGGTGCGTGGAGGCCACCTGTCCTGTGAGGCCCCCGGCTTGCAGAGGCCCAGCAGTGCTATATGAAAGCAGATATGAGTCGACAGGTGCGTCCGCATGCGCATGTGTGTATGTTTGTACTGCACCAAACCAAGATTGGGACAAACAATGTCAGCAGCAGCTGATGCCAACCACTCTGTCAGCAGTCATCCCTAAATAGCAAACGCCAGCAGTTGCCTGAAAGACAGTTGCTGCTGCTGCCCCCCCCCCCTCCCCCCCAACGACCCAGAGCCACAGAATACTTAACATTCCCATTTTCCTCATTTTCTTCTGATTTGCTTGGTGCAGCTCAAAAGCATCATTTCGGCACAACACAATGCTTTGGGTGGGGTTTGGAAACACACACTTGAGCTCAAGTATTAATCTGCTGCGAAAAGGAATCAGCGCAAATTCTGAAAGAAAAATGATAGAAGATTTGTTTTGTTTGCAGCTTGGTATGAAAGCCAGTCCAAGGTCAAGCAAAGGAAAGAAATGAAAAATTTAAGTTCAGCCGTCTTATTATTTAAGTATTGACTTGGTTGCCATGGTTTCCTTATGGGAAATGCAGCAGCGGTTAAGTTGCTTAAACGGCCCCACGGTACCTTGGGCTCTGTTTGCGGAGCCCTCTGCATTCCCCTTTCCCCAACTCAGAAAACTGGTCCATTATGCAGCCTTTTCACAACAGTCACAGATACAGTACGCCCTTTGACCCCTCCTGTGTTTGGTCCGAGAAGGGCAACATCACTCCGTGGAATAATAAATCATCCAGGGGCCACGAGGTTAGATTGACCCCCTGTGCCCCTTTGGCCTTACGAGATTTCGCTCAACCATATGTCTGTGGATCACCACCCCTCCCAGTGACCAGAAGAAGGCCTCATCAGCCAAGAACAACAGCACGAACCGGCCCTGCTCCAATCCGGAGACCGTCTGAGCTGCTCAGTTTCACATTCTGGGTCCAGCCGGCCTTAGAAACCCCACCCAGGGCTGGTTATGTTAAGTGTGACTGCTGCTAATGTGTTGTTGCGGCTGTTGCGGATTTGAGCGGAGGTCCGGGCACACTTTGAGGAGGGTAGACGGGGCAAAGGAAGACTGGCTGGGGGCTGCCTATATAGGTCATATATTAGGGACTTTTCCCCCAGACAGGGAGAAAATTCCTGGCTAGAAACTGGAAGGACTTCAGTGGTGTTTTGGGGTTTGGCCAGCCGAGGCAGAATGTCAGGCATGGTGGACAGCTGCACCACAGAGCTACTGTAGGAGAGGGTGCTGTTATTGAAGAGATGTATTGTACCAGTTTGAATGTCATCCTTATTTTTATATTATAAAACAGAACATGAACATCAGGCCTGAAAAACAGTCAACATGCAGTTTTGTGCAATCTGGTTTCATTATTACAAATGACGAACTGCACACTTCTCAGAAGTGATGTTTCGTGGCTGAGTTGTTATTGTAGATGCAGATTTCTCTGCAGAACAGATTAAATTAAATTAAAATAATAATAAACCACAATCTCGTCGTCATTTGCAGTTTCTTCCAGCTGCACCAGGAGAGTAACTGATCTGTGCAGAGCAGCAAAGCTGCTTCCACTCTGTTGAATTTGCACAAGGCATCTTGATGTCCCAAAAACAGCTCCGCCGTAATCTACCGTGAGTGAAACCTGAAACCAGAGAGTAAAATTGAATATTGGGAAGCCAATGAACCATATCCATGGCTGAGGCTGGAAAGCAGAAGGTGAGTTTGGGTCTGTTTTTCTCATCAAGCGCTGCGTTGGAGAACATGTTCACTCATTCTTATAGCGAGGATCTTTTCAACACCAGAGCTGCAGGCCTGTGCAGCGAGGACGCCCCAGGAGTCTCCTGATGAGGGCAGCAGAAGCGGGACCAAACAAAGAGAGAGAGAGAAAGAGCCAAAGGGAACTTTAGCCTGAGTACTTTCATTTGAAATGTGGGCTGCTTTATTGCTCATGAAAAGTGGAAAGTCGATGCATTTCTGGGACGGATCCAAACAACGCTGAAGACGGTTTTCCATCCTATGTCATTTTAATTAGTGACAAAGTTCCCCTGTCACCGGTTTAAGGCAGGCCGCCTCAGGGCAGGGGACGTCATCTGATGTTTACTGTGGTCAGTGTTGCGAAACGTATTTTTGACTGCCTGGAATTACTGGCACATACACTTGTGAAAATATTACACACTGTTGCATCATATGGAAACATAGTGCATCGCATCGAATACACATTACATCCTCTCACAGCCGGCCTGTCAGTAGTCAATATGGAAAAAGTTCTCCCACTACATTGTGTTGCAGTTTCTAAATGAACTAAGATTCTATTAATACCACCCAAATAAAGACTTCAAATTACAAGAACAGGCCAATCTGGTCACACAGCTGCTATGAGAATGAATAGGGGGAACTACAGTCTCACACGGTTCTTAGAACTGCTATGTATCACCAGTCAGTCACACACACACACACACACACACACACACATGCACGCACACATGCACACACACACACGTTATTTGATTGGTTAAGGGACTTTTCTCACAGGCAGAAATTGTAGAACTCT
The DNA here is from genome assembly GCA_901007825.1 of Macroramphosus scolopax. Classification (NCBI taxonomy): domain Eukaryota; kingdom Metazoa; phylum Chordata; class Actinopteri; order Syngnathiformes; family Centriscidae; genus Macroramphosus; species Macroramphosus scolopax. The sequence continues at coordinate 18,073 of CAAKHC010007140.1, forward strand.
CAGCTTCTCAGCTTCTCAAATGTTTTGCTGTTCTACATCGTAGATTGATCTTGAAGTCTTACTCAACTTAATTAGTTCAAAATAAGAAATTTGAAGAATCACTGTTGGCTCGTAAGACTTGTGAGCGGCGTATTCTTCATTGTTTTATATTTTTTTATTATTTAAATATGTCAAATAATCATTGGTTGTAGGTCTAATTATATTTTATAGCATTATTTCATGTATTTAGGTCATTGATATTTTAGGATTTTTTCAAAAGTACTTTGTAACTGGTTTTGAAAGGTGCCCTAAAAATAAAGTTTATTATTATTATCATCATCATCATTTCATGAAAGATGATATCACAGCGAGATTAAAAGGAGCGACCGGATCAGGAAAAAGAAAAAAGTGTCTATCAGGTCTGCACAGATGTTTCAGCTATTTCTTGGCCAAATGCATCTTAAGGCATCCTTGAGCATTCCTGATGGGATTACTGAGCTCCAGAGATACAGAGAGAAAAGGGTGTGCGTGCAGCGCAGCCTGCTTGTTTTCACGTCTCGCGCCGTGTGCCTCAGCAGATTTGCCTTGATATAAGATAAAGGCTCTTTGATAAGCTGCAGGTGCGCTGCTTTAATGAGCATTACCGCCCCCCCCCCCTTTTTTTTCCCCTGGGTTAACGCACCACATCTGCACATCTGTCATTTTGTACTCTGCAGCATCTCCCTGACTTCTCCTCCCCCTCCGCCATGCCTGTCACTCATCCACAGCCTCTCTCTCTCACACACACATCTTGCACGCTCTGCACAACACACTCCTCTGTGTTGGAGGAAGCAAAGCAAAGCCAGTGCATTTGTTACTCAATGAAATAATATTTCTGTATTGATGCAGCTTTCCTGGCTCACTGAATCCACCGAAAAAAAACAACATCCAAACTCCACCCACGAGGGCATTCCAGGCAGGCTCAAAGAAAAGGAAGAAAACAGTAATTCAGATGAATTTTAGCCTGCTAACAAATGTTAGCGGCACATCGGAGCAGGATAGAAAGAAATGGGGGGAAAGACAGAGATGTTAGGTGTTTGTTTGTGGGCACTTGCCTTCCCCACATTCAGGGCCCGGGGTGCCAAGGGAATAACTTGATGACGTGTGTTGTGGCCTGGGCAGGAAACATGGGGAGGAACTTGTGGCTTTATATTAAGTGCCGGGGCGGTTAACAGGAAAAGATAACCTGTTTCTGTTGATATAGTGAGGAAGTGTGAATTCTTGGCACATGCGAGATGTCGCAGAGAGGAACAGACCGGCGTTGCCTTCCACATTTTCGGAGCGATGGGCTTACTGGAATTTCCTCGAGTTCACTGTGGTTTTGTTTGGGTGGCTTTGACGGAGTGTTGGAGTGTTGCAGGAATGCTTTCAGGAACATTCCTGATTCCTGACAGAAAAACTGTCTCTTATGCAAGGAGAGATACTATTGCATCATGGTGGCGAGACTGCAGTTATCAATTACCTCTGCAGTAAACTGACCCTGCTGTTGCAGGTTTTTTTTCGGGTGCTGACATATAAACAATTCATTCGAGTGTAAAAGTCAGCAATTAATTTAGACTTTATAGACGAGGTTGCTCAGAGTTGACTCCTCCTGACTGCATCGCTGTGTATAATCCGTTGCACATTCTTTCAAAAACAGCCTAAACTGTGTAAACGCTGTGTGTAATTACAATATCAGTGTGGTGAGAGGACGCCTCCCATTGCCTGGAGAAATGAGAAAATCTCCTGTTTTACTTGTGTAATTACAGGTTTTTGACACGACTCACATTAATGTACACGCGTTAACTATATAGATGATACATGTTCTCTCTGTCTCTCTCTCTCTCACACACACACACACACACATACACACACACACACACACACACACACACACACACACACACACTACACTTTCCTGGAATTAAAATTGCTTATAAGTTTTCCATTATTCTCTTACTATTTCTGTTTTCTCTGTGCAACCAACAATTTTGGAAATTTTCCTATAATTATATTTATTTTTTATTTTGTTTAGATCTTCTAGCATTTTCATAATAGAAAAGATGGAGGAAATTTAACTATAATTCCCCCAAAAATGACTAAATTTAAAGACACGCCTCTGTTTCCGGTGAGCACCGCCACCTTTTGCTGTAAACATTTCAAACTGGCTAGTTTGTGCATTTGTTTCGGAAGCGAATGAAGCAAAGGCACAACTGATTTAAATGCTGCATGACAGTAATGTGCAACCAGACCTCCACCTCTGTGGACTGGACATAAAAAGACTTATTTCATAACCGTGGAGGAGGAAAAGAGACAATTGAGGATCAGTCTTCCATGTTTTCAAATCCAACAATCTTTCCCATCTGTTGAACGAGCGAGCGAGTCAATATGTGTTTTCTGGCGGCTTCCATCACTGTCACATTTTGTTTCTCTATTAGTCAATTCTTTCTTCCTCTCTTGGTTGAGCCGACCAAAAAATATGTCAAAATCAAAATTCCCCTGAAAAAAAATCTCCTCCTGCTTCCTCTTAACTGGCAAGCGTAAGACTCACTCGGACTTGGCCCGGGAAAATATGAGCTCTTAAACATGAGTTCTTCCGGTCTGCAGTTTGCAGGGATTCAACCAGGAGAAATGCATTTATATAAATAGCAAATCTTTTCGCTAATGGTCTCGTTTACTTGTGAAGGTCATCAGTGTTAACTAGAGAACATGTCATAATGAGCTCATTGTAGGTGCTGTGATATTAAAGATGCATGTGTGTGTGTGTGTGTGCTTTATAATGTACTTTAGCTGCAGACTGGCAGACACAATCACTTCCTCCTTGTCTCATTCATTTAATCAATCAGTCAGCCAAGCGACACCCAGTCAGTTAGTCAGCCAGCAAGCCAACTAGTCAAGCAGTCAGTCAGACATTCAGTCAGTCTGCTGTTTGGGCAGGGTGGAGGCTAGTAGACGGGCCCTTTGTGTGAACAGAGAAGCCCCAGACACAACAGTGGCCGGCCCCGGCCCCTCACAATGGCCCTCGACACAAAGGCCCACACACTGGGACAATAGGACAGGCTCAGAGTGGGGGTGGACGGCTGAGCTGAGGTTACCCACCTGCACACTTCAGGACCAGATCCCCCCCCCCCCCCCCCCACCCCACCACACCACACA
>CAAKHC010007141.1:3095-13493 GCA_901007825.1 Macroramphosus scolopax
CCCCCCCCCCCCCCCCCCCCTCCCCCACCCCCCCTTCTCCTGGTCTGTGCAGCTGCAGGTCTGAGAGCTGACCTGCATTAAGACATCAGAAACTGCATGATGGCTAATAGGAACATCTTCAAACGCTTTTTTTGTAACTGGCGGTGATTTAAGCAAATCTCCTATTATGGTTTAAATAGAGTTCACCTAATCTGTGTTGGAAAATTAGAAATGCCTGGACATCACTAAATCTAATTGATGTCTCTATCCCCGCACCGCTATATCTATTAGCTTTTTTTTGGCACTTATATTCTTTCATTCATTATGTTATTTAGTTTGTCTCTACTGCAGATTACTGCACCTTGTGATGAAACATGCCAACTGGTTTCTTCCATTTTTACCACTCCATTTTCTGTAAAGCTTCTGATGCTGATTGGAAGAATATCTTTGGTTTGGAGTGGTGTAGCCAGTGGGCATCTGCCAGTGATTTGCTGATCCTGTGCAATTGCATGATGGCTCTCATCCTCTCAGGCCACAGGGCCCTGAGAGCCGGCCAATCATTCCCCTTCAGCACTCTGCTGTTGGCAATTATAGGTCAGTGTTTGTGACACAACATCACCGTCTTCCCTTTGAATGTCTCAATCACGGTTCCTACCGCAATCAGTTAGTGTTTTTCTTGTGGATCCCAAATCCAGTGACCACATGGCCACTTCTGAATTATTGTCGTTTGATTTGTTTTAGAATAACACACCCTCGCAACTGTCAGACCGTTGGGGGGTGGAAACTACGTCTACATGCAAAGATGATTTTCTTCACCCATTCTCCCAATGTTAAGTTTCAAAAGTGTTAAAGATGTGTTACCTTGCAGCCTGTTACACCAGCTGAACGTCAAAGGTTTGAGTTCTAATTCGTGACAGGTAAGCTTCACACTGAATTTGACACCTTATTTAGTACCTCAGCTTAACTAGGAAAACCACAATTAATATATAGTGGCAGGTTATGGTGTGTTAACTGGAGCATTATGTGGATGTAATGGGAGTGAAATCCAGTTGTAACCTGCATTTGGAAAAAAGATTCAGCCATCAATGATGTTATTAACTGCACCTGTGATTCTCCTGCTTGGACGCTGCTGATCATCATGTCTCCTTATTCACCTTCGTTCCTCAGGAGATTAATGAGTCACTGTAGCGTGAAGGAGTAACGGCCGCATCCATACTGATGGAGTTAACACACCACCACACATACATGATACCGGTACATTCCTCACTGCAGCAGCACGAGGGAGCAGCAGGCCGGGCCAGCCAACCCACGGTGGAGGCTTATTTCTTTCCACGTCTTTCCACAGGTGAGTGTTGGAAGACAAATCGACCGGTAGATTGAGAGTTTCCAACTTCGGACTCTTGGTAGGTAAGTTATATTTCATTGTTTCTTACATTAGAGGTGGACACTCCAACTATCTTTAAGTTTGAGAAAATACAAAATCTTTTTAACTGCTTTTTCCAACTTAATATTTAACATTGATATGATGACAATATTGTTTTTTCTATATAAATCTTCTTAATATCGGTATTGGTGCAACACTTAAACAGCTCAGGGTAGAAACCTCTCGGTTTGTGAAGTGAGTCCTGTCGGCTTGTGAGCGTTAACGTCTCTGTGGTCACATGTTAGCCCACAGAGCACAGTAACGCCTCCCTGACAGGGTCGGCCCTCAGAGACATGGCCTCTTAACTGGCCCTAACAAGATAATAACACCGCACGGTTCCCCTGATTGTCAGCAAACTGTTGCTTCAAATGCTTTGGGTTACGGGCGAAGGGGAGTGGGCCGAGCTGGTTTGACCTTAAATGAAACGTATTAACGATCTGTAAAGCTCAGGATGTGCGATCGAATAAACTGTGCAATGCACACCGCCGACAAGTCGGTGACACCCTTACGATCTGCTCACCTTCTCCCCCCGCCAAGCACGTTTTGTATACATGTGATGCCCGGACAGCTGAGAGTTTAAAGATAGAAATATCAAAGACAAACCTCAAGGCCAGCTGGATGCCTTTTTCATTTGAAGCTGTCGACATCCTACGTTGGTAAAAAATGACCCATAGGACGACATGAGGAAGTTTTAAAACAAACAATAGAGAACATTCCTATGAATAACCATTGCGCTATAAAAAGTTTAGTCTCTTTGTAACGAGCAGCGCGGTACAAGGGCTCTGCTGTTTTACAATGTCACATAATTCCCTGAGGTTTTTCTTCTGTTTAGAGTATTTTCTTTGTTTAGACCTGGTGTATCACCATAAAAAGTCATAGCTCTTAAGTGACCTCCTGCCTCTCCATGGACGACGCACCTTCGTGCTTGTGTAACCATGGTAAGGAGAGAATGACACGGAGACGGCTGCCAACACGTCTATGTATAACAGGAAATGAAGCCCCCCGTACGAGGACACTTGAGGAAGGGCTCAAGAAAGGTAACAGTTTATATCCCAAGTAAACCTATCACTAATGTGTTACGTTGTAATGATGGGAAAGTTATGACCCTGATTATATTAGCCTACGGGCCGCTGCGCTCGCTTTGTTCCTGACATGTGAGCTAAGGCTGATGTGGCTAAGCTGCGGTGTGTAAGGTAATCCTGAAGGAAGTCTTGGCTCATCTACAAGTTCAGAGGAACGGTACAAAATCACAAAAATGTTCTCACGTGGGTGTTTTCAAAGACCAGGCTAGTTTTAAAAACTGCTCTATATCCCAAAAAGTACAAAACGATGGAGGAGAAATTTAAGGCATCTCACGCAGCCAAATGTCACCCACATCCAAAGTTTAGCATTCTCCTCCAGGCACCCCCCCCACCCCCCCCATCCTGTGTTTGCTGACTTTGTTTTTACGACCACTCCAGTGATCCGTCGCGGCTGCAGAGCTGCTGGTGTTAACACAGCTGAGGTGCATTACACAGAATGTTGTTGCTGCCTCTTACCTGGCTCCAGGCTCCACCAGGAGTTTTACATTTGTGTTTATGGCAGAATGAGGTAAACATGAGCACACGTTCGACAACGGCGATCCTCTCGTGACGACCCTCCTGACGCCACAGCCTCCAGTGTCCACCGGAGATGCTAACATGAGTGCATCTAGCACACAATATGCCTGAATGATATATAGTGCCTGAAAAAAATCGAATATTTATTATTATTATATTACATAGAAATACTAAAAAACCCCAAAAAACACGTTTGCCATACTTGTTCATTAGCATGTTGGACGTGAGCCTGATGTTCAGTGACAGTCTGCACGTATACTTTGAGTCCAGGTGGTTGAGCGACGGCGGTGAGCTGGGTAATATCCGTCACTTTGGGTCTGTCAGTGGTTCTGTGGGCTTTGTTGGTGGTATTGTGGGAGAGCCAACTCCACTAAAGGCTTTTATGATGTGGCAGAAGTTGATACCGGGAGTCTGTGCCAAGAGCGATCCAGATGTTCCTCCCAACGTGTGTTGCTGTGGAATATATACTTTTAAGTACAGGAGGCAAAGATCACAACATACTTCCGATCAGTAAATCCCGCTGCTTTTCGTCTTGCTGAGGGGATGTTGTCAATAATTAAAGAACCTCAGGAGAGTTAACAACTGCGTCTGACACTCATTATCTACAGTACCTCTTTCGTCATCCTGGGAATCTAATTTTTTTTCTCACAGCAAAACCCCACTATACTTCTCCTTCACCTCCACCCCCCCAGCGGTTCAGTGGCGGCTGGCGGCAGCGACACACATTCCAGCAGTGACAGTGAACAGGGCTGGAGCCGCTCTCACAGATGGACCTTGAACTCTTTCGGGGGACGTCTGGCCTCACAGTAATGCTCCGCGCTGCCCAGCCACAAACCGTAACTCTATAGCCTCATTGTCACGCTCCATATCCTCCTGGTGACCCCGAGCCCAATTATACAGCTGACCCAGGCTTGATGGTATAACCTTGGGCGTCTTTTGCGGCTGCTGGGGCTCAGAGGTGCACCTCTTGTCTATCATGGCATGTCAGCTCCGCGCGTTAACCAGACACTTCCCTGAGTGGCCCCAGTGGGGGTTTAGGAGGAAGAGTGGCTCCCATGCAGGGCCCCGTCAACCGCATCGCAATCAGGTTTTCTTTTACATCTACGATGGATTCATGAATAAAATAGCACGTGTGATGTTACTGGTGCACAACTACGAGTTTAACAATCATAAAACCTTTATAATGGTTACCACTGGAGGTGCTCATTATATGTACAATACAAAAACACAAAGATTATCAGTTGTGTTCTTGGAACTTGAAGCCAACAGCGTCCTGAAAGGAGTAAGAAATGCGATGTGAATGTTTGGACATTTTGTTCACCTCGACTGAATTATTTTCTGATTATTCAGCAGCAAGGATTAAAGGAGGCTCTTTTGTATGTAGATAGGACATATATACTTGCACGGTCTGAGTGAATTTAGACATTTCCATCGTCTCCATGCATGCTCAGCAGCTGTGATTCATTAAAGTGCAGCATGCTTAGTATGCACTATAAAGCTCTGGAAAGGCTACCTGTCTCTGGTGATCTGTTCCTTAATGGATGAGGAGTTGATTTACATTCACAAAGGTATGAGAAGACGGCAGCGAGCGGAGTTTGATACAGGAATGAATTGAAGGTTAAAGCCACTAGCCAAGGCAGTAAACACTGCTTTTTGTTGTCTAATTCTGATATTCACAGAGAGTCCAGCTCCTCAGATGTGCAGAAACGACTGAAGAGAAAAATATGGCGAGTCGTCAAGAATCTGCTCTATAATGAGAAGGAAGACTTTATTCTGATCTTTGTGCCCCGTTTGAACAGTTGTGAGGTCCCGGTCAGACCTGGAATTAACATGCAGTCTGTGGTGATCACAAATTTGGTACAAGTATGAACGCACAAGATTCTTTTTCTCTGCTGATAGAGATATATTATTAGGATGTCAAAGTTCTCAGCTGACTCGGTTTGCCAGGAACACGACACAGTCTTTTGATTTCTCCTGTTATTTTCATCTGCAGCAGACTCAGTGCAATAAGTTCCTTTTATCTATCCTCAAAGCAACATCGCATTTATTCTTTGCAGATGAGACGATGTATTCATGACGTGTTTATTTAGTGGACCAAAACTTTGTTCCACACTGGAGAGCTCGTAGGATACTAGATACATACTTTCCTGACTTTTTTCTTTTCGCACCACCATGACGTCGATGTTATTGTTTTTTAAGTTACTTAACAACAATTTCTCAGGAAACTCCCGAGAGGATACATTCTGCTGAGTTAAGTGATCCTCTTGATTTAATGCTACCAGCAGATCATAATTTCCATTTGTCTATTTTCATCCAACAACACACTCATGGTTCCCAGACCGTCCCTTAATGTCTCTGTCGTGACACCATGAGGATCACATTTGTGGTTTGGGGTGAAACATCTTAACAACTATGATGGATTTACATGTTTTTTTTTTTTCTTTTTCCGCAGACATTCACTGGCCCACAAGATAAATGAACAAACAAGATGACTTGACACTTTAAAAAGGCATGTAGAGCGTGCACCCGACTAATTCTTCCCATTTTGTGGAGAGTAGATACAAACAAATACCACGCCACATTTTCAACAGTCAAGATGATCCAAGCTTCAAGTAAACCGCTAAGCACGTATGGTGGAAGACGAAGAATCATTGTGGTCACAAAAACCACATGGTTGGGGTTGGGTGAGGGCCCGACCTTGGTCACAGTTATTATTTCATTAAGGTTGTGTGACTTTCATTGTGACGCTGATAAATGTGACTCTTGCAAACTGAAAACAGGAGGACGAGGTTCCGCTGTGCTGACGAGAACATGTTAGCATGCAAACATGTTAAACTGACATGATGATCTCTTTGAACCAGTAAACACCTGCATGTTGATATTGTCATCGTGACCATGTTAGCACGCTAACATCACCAATACGCTAAGAAATCTGTGTTTGCGTCACATTTGCAACCGTTTTTTATTTGCAATAAAAAAAGACTTGACGCAGTTTTTTTTTCTTAAAATAAGATTTTTAATATTACTTATTATCATAAAGATATATTTACACACTTTACAGAAATAGAAAATAAAAACACAAAGCTACGCATGAAAGGAAAAAAAAATAAAATAAGTACTCCAAGAGCTAAAGCTTATCTTTTATAAATTAGAAACCAAAAGTTCAAATATGTACACAGTATTTCAACCATTTCTGATACACTTGTTTTATTTATTTATTTATTTATGTCATTTATTTTTGCCCAGTTCAACATCAAACAGAGACAGGGACTGTACATTTGGCCTGGTGAGTAATATGAGCACACACCATGAACAGAATATAAGTTTCAGGAGTAATACATCATCTTTCAAATGGTATCTGCTTGAGACCTAGTAACACTGTTGCGATGGCGTGCGAGCCTGCAGGCTGTGTCTCTCCTCAGGATTGTTTCTGAATGTAGCGGATTCTGGACACGGCGGTTAAATAGATGGAGAATGTGTCACAATCAAGGCAGGAGGGGTCTGTGCTATTCTAGGTGTCGGGAGTCTCATTCGGAGATAATGACAGATCATAGCCATTTCCCGTGGGAGATTAAATCTAGTTATCCTTTGGATTGCCCAGCCGGTGGAAATGTGTGAATACATTGGATTGAGTATCAGCCACTTGATCCTGCAGACACCCACACTGAAGGCCAACATGATACAGTTTGACGGGCGTAGACAATCGCCAGGTAAAATCGTGGAATGTGTTGATGTGTGCGCCAAATCTGTTTCCATTTCCACGGATAGTGAAATGATTTGTGATGTAATTCGAAATGAATTTGATCTGGTAGAGAACTGAGAGTAAAGAATGACAATATGACAAAAAAAACAACATTTTTTACGTGATCTGTTGGTGTCGGGGTTTTGTCTCTAGCTATCGGAGACCGACGGCTACGCTAATATTTTCATAACCTGCAGTTATCTCACTCTCGTCGCCGCAGTAACACACACTTATCTCTCTGCTCATCCCCACTCCGTACACACTCCCAGCCAAATACATTTGGACAAAAAGAACTAAACACAAAGGGCCAAGTTCTCGGAACAAACATTTTTTTTCTACCAGGATAACATGCTAACAAGTGCATAGGAACATTACTCAGGCCTTGTGATGGTCACAGAGAAGAGGAACTGGAGAGGAAACATTGAGAGGATAGGAATCGTTTCTCTTGTGTAAGCATTGCTGGAAAAGACCATTAAGGAAAATGGTTTTGCTCCCCGAGCATAATGTATTGGTTTAGCATTTCAGCTTGAGCCTGGACGTGCTTGTCCTTCCACACCACAAGGCCCATTAACCTGATGTGCAGGGGAGGGCTGTGGGTTATGATCTACAAGAAAAGAACGCCTGAAAGCTTTCACGTGTCCACGACATAGTATTGTGCTGCAGACTACTTTTTCTATTTTTGTTACATCCACAAAAGATACAGTTTTCAAACTGTAGTCAAAAAAGTAAGCTTTGGACAACCAGCTAGACGAGAATTAGACAAAACATTTGTCACAATACACTGGAAAACCATTTCATACCAAGAGACTCTTGTTTTCAGGGTGTATTTTTCCAGCAGCATAATGGAATTGCAAAAGTGCAGCCTTGCAAACCCACACAGAGAAGTCTTGGAGCAAAGCCACGTCTATTTGTTGGGATTACTTAACACCGGACGCTTTGGATCAGCGGGATATTTGGCTTTGATTTTTTGGATTCAACTGATAACCAGACCAGGATTCAAATGGTTCTTAACATGTACATAAACATCGGTTTGCTCTGGTCTCTGAAAGGGCAGCGTGGCTGGTGCAGATGGTGAGGTTACATTCATGAAGAACGGTGCGGATACAGACGTTCGGCTCCTTAACGATAACTTCTGAGATGGGGAAATATTGATTTGAACCCCCTTGTCATGACCCAGTCTACTCCCAGCATCCCAAATCCTGCGGCTTAGAACTTCCATCCCCAGCTCATATCTTCCTCCTATCTTCCCCAATAATACATGAGACATCCTGAGCAAAGCTGTCTCATAGCCGAGGAGCATTAATGAAATCTACATCTCTGTCTGAGAGGATATGAAAAAATAATGGTGGAACTGAAATTACTACTCTTCACAGTGCCCTAGGATTTAATACATTTTTAATCAAGGTGAGGTTGGCTGTGTAGATTACCACTGTGATTTTAGACACTCCCCATGCTTGGTTTGAGAGGACTCTGGATTTTATCATCATATTTGCATGAGACAGGTTGAGTGTTGAAGATCTAGTTGAACCAGCCGGTCACTCATCTGGACAAAACCGTCTTGAACAAAGGTGATTGTAATGTATTTGAAATCCCCTCATTTTGGATGTTTCTCCGCACACCTGACAAATGGAAAAAGGCTACTCTACAGGTTACACTCTGAGTATTTTACATGGCTACACACTGAATCAGCGGGGGGGTTGGAGGTTTGAGAAGGGGGGAAGGGTGTAGTTTCAGTCTAAGCCAATTTAACAATGAGCTCAGACTAAGTGGCCCCGGCCAGCCTTGGGGAGATCCATCTGAGAAAGATTAACTCCGGGATTTAATGAGTGTACTGATCAAAGCTACGACCACCTGTGCTGTGGAGGTGCAAACTAGAGAGGCAACTGTACTCGACATAACGCGGGGGGCGGGGGGAAAGGATCACGAAAGAACTGAATCTGGAAACACGGCCAGATCGGTGAATACATAGATGGAGAGTAACAATACACTTTACCAAAATATGCTCATATAAGCTTTACGTATGTTCATGTTTTTGTTAAATAAATGCGCAAAATCGACTGCTCTAGTACAAGCCTCTATGACAGCACCCTGAGAAAAAAAGAAATAAACTACTTAACTAATCATAAACAGTAATATATTCCAGTATGATAGAAAGGCATAGCATTTGTCCATGAAAGATATCGGTGAAAGGGTCAAACCAGCCTTATGCTGAATATTATAACAGCCAGAGCACTAGTGGTAGGCTGATCATGATGCTATATTAAGTGAGCTGATGTTTGCTGTGATGTTTCCTTTTATTTTTTGGTCTAATTAACTCCACCATGCAAACATTGTCTCGTGAGGGATTTCAGTTTGAAACCGTTTCTAAATGCATAATGTGTCAGTGTATCAAGATGTCAAACAAGAGGTAATGTGTTTCTCCCTAACATTTCATCGCTTTTCCCGGCAGCATTGTGGAGAAGGTTATTATTTGGCACTTCATTAAAAGGCAAGGCGGCCTGTCGGTGGAGCAGACCGCCGCTGCCAGTTAACAGTCGTGTAGAGCAGCTGCGCAGGGCAGCAGTGTGGTGAGAAGGCTGGGGATTGGGGACAGGATTGGGATTCGGGGTCAAAGGACTCGTCTAAGGTGGGACATGTTACAGTAACCTTGAGCGCATCAGTAAACCCCCCAAGGTGTTAATGAGTTCAGAAACACCAAAATAGCTTTGGATTAGAGAATCTCCTAAATGAAGGAATTATTGTGCCACTTAAACAGATTGTTCTGACAATATGTGCTCTCTTTCAGTCCAACTTCACTTTGCATGTGGACGTACTGCCATTAGAAGCACCATTAATTAGAATAAGTATGCGATGTAACAATGGAATTGAGCTGCAACTGTCGTGCTGTTCCATACTGAACATGAAATGTTTGATTCCTTACTTAATATTTGCTATTGTCAACTATTAAAAACAGACACTGCCTCTCCGTGTGATCGGTGCCCCTCTCCTACTTGTAAAGCCATTAAAGTAGCTACACAGCAATGAAATCAGCGGCTGCTGTAACCTTGAATCTGAGAGATGGGAAAACCACACTGAGCAGAAGTGACAGATGCTTTAAGACTCTGTAAGAGATGCTTTGAGGGAGATTGCTTTGACCGGACTCCCTCTCCACCACTCAAGGCAACTGCCATGATTGGGCTCTATTAAGCAAATGTTCGGAAAAGGAAAAAAAAAAAAAAACACTTGGGAGAAGACAGTGATAGATAGGTCGTTAGGGAGTGAGAGAAAGAGAGAGACAGAGAAATAGAATCGGATAGCTCGGGCTCAATACCTCCCACCCCCCCCTTCCCTGTCCCCAATTCCTCCTAGAGCTGAGGGTGAGCGGCTTGTCCTGATTTTTTGTGGACAGAGTTGCTTGAAGAACCAGCAGGTGCTATGGACATCACTCTTCAGGCTGGGCAAGCGTAGGCCCTTCGTTGCAAGGCCCCCCAAGGCAAAGGAAGAGCATAGAAATCAGAACCTGGGGGAGGGCGCTCAAAGCAGTGCCTGCAAAACAGGAGAAATAACAGAAAATTGCCATCAGTTTGAGTTTTCTTGCTCTCTAAAAACATATCATGAGTCATGCGACATTTCAATTTCCTCTCCAATAAGCCCCCCCCCCCCCCCCCCCCCCCCCC
>CAAKHC010007141.1:13513-25291 GCA_901007825.1 Macroramphosus scolopax
TTTCCCCCCCAAAAAACCCCCCCCCCCCCCCCCCAAGGCACATCTAATACAGCCTTCACAGTACTGCACCCTATATATATATTGCACCTGAACAACTAGAAAACAGGAAAGAAAAGGTTATCCTGAACATGTTACAACCAGATTTCATGCTCTTTGATAGAAAATGCGTCACGAGAAAGAAGCAATTGTAGATCTCTGAGTGGAACACAAGCCCAACATTATTCCACCCTTGCGGCACCGAATGGGCTCTTGTCGACGAGGAAATCTTTTATCTTCCCTTGACTTTTATCATCTCCTGTCCTAGGAGAAGTGCAGTAATCTTCGCTGCATGACAACAAGGTTTGTTCGCTGATAAGCGCCTGCTTTTTCTTTCAAGATGGCATATTTCTGCAGTCATGTAATGCCCAGAGAAGATGTTTATGTATCTAATCTCTACTGAGATGATGCTTCTTTGTTTGTTGGGTCCACAGGATGATCTCATTGCTCCTCGATGTATCACAGAGTGAATATATGGGAGGAGTCGTGGACCTGCTCTACATTTTGGGAGACTCATTCACAGAGCTTTCTCACACTGAAGGTCTCAAGAGGGTTTCATAAATTGCCTGCGGCTTTAAATCTGTAATATCCTGTCAGTGGCATGCTTAGATCCAACCGTTGGTTCGATTCTGAGTCTACTCAGATGCTCAAGATGATGACCCGGGTCACCAATCTTTCTTCTCAGAGTCTCTCACATCTGGAATGTGTAATGATGAAAAGGCAAACTTTGCCTCAGATGTCTTGGAGGATAAAGGATGAGCTGCTTATGACAATGCGATGGGGAGATGTTGTGAAACAGCACAGAGCTGGTGGATGTCACTTCCACCTTAATCTATATCTACACAGCACGGCCTTTAGGTTTCCACCAATAATGACAATATCTGCATTCAGTCTCAGGTTTCTCCACTGAACCTTTCATCATAGATCTGTTTGAAATAAAAAGCTTCCTCAGCTGATGTTTTTCCCATCGTCAGCTCAAGCTGAAGAAGAAATCAGGACACATGGCGAAGAACACGGCCTTTCCCTTTGCATTAACCGGCTCCAGGAGCAACGACTGTGTCCTCCGTGAATGAAGAAACTAGGAACGAACTGTAAACAGGTTTAAACTATTTGGTATATTTTCCACTCACTGGTCTGATTCACACTCTGGTCAGGCTGTGATAAACCGGCACGCTATGGTACGAACAGAAATCCTCGAGCAACGTGAACCAGAAAGGGAAGCAAGCAGAGAAGGAAATCTTCCATGAGTTGTGGTTTAAGTGGTGTTTGTGGACACAAGCACTGTGACTCACTGAGCCATTCACTTTTACAAAGCTTCACAACTTCCTGAAATTCCCCATATTGTGTAACTGGCATTCTGGCACCGAACACAGGCTATGACCACTCGACTCGCAGAGAGGATTCCCTCAGTTTATTGGCAGACCAAGGAAGGTTTGTAGGACTCGTGCTTTCCTTCTAGTGCTCGCTGCCCTGGTCTTTACCTTCGGCATTGTTTTCGCCTTTGTGCTGCTGCCTTTAAAATCCTGTATGGGAAGCTAGAGGAAGCTCTAAGGAGTCTCACCCCGTCCAAAAATACAAAAAACCATAATGATCCATAATTCGCTATAGATTGTAAAACCCCTCTCTGGCTGTTTTTAGAGAAAGAGCTTCAAACCCTTCTTTAATAGTGATTAACCATGCCTTGACACTCTCTGGCTGCAGCCTCGTCTCACTATGGCTTAAATTTATAGCGGCCCTTCCCAGGTCAGTGTTTTCTGGTCGGGACCTCCTGCAGGGATATTGTGTCTTGTTGAGTTTCCCTTTTCTCTCACGGCGTCTGGGAAAGACGTGTGAAGGGATCCCTGTATTTTTTTATAATTAAGTCGCCGTTTGCTCTCCATTCAAAGGGACGCGCAAACATTAGCAGAGCGCAAAGATGTTTTTGTAGTACGTTCTGTAAATTTGATCATGTCGAGAGGTTGCTCAGAGTTTCCCATTGAAGCTTGATCTGTTTTTATTGAGACACACAGAGTTTGTTTTGGTTCAGTGTAGGAAATCAAACTGGGAAAAGGTGATAAGTAAAATATTATCGCAGATTTTTTGATGAAAGACTTATCGCACAAAGGATTGTTGTGCTTGACAGCAAGTTCAACATTCCTTCAAGGAAAGAGGGTGCAACAGAGAAACCCGATCCCTGCAAAGTATTATCTTTGGTAAAGGGTTTTAACTGACTTAATCAAATGGACAGAAAATATTTATTCCGGCAGAATTGACCCAAAGGTCAGGTTTCTAAGAATAACTACCTGCCGTAGTAGGAAATGAGTGACGTCGCCGTAGAAACCACCTCTGTGATGCAACGAAGGCACGCAAGCTCAGGGCTAAAGTCCATTAATCTGTTAAGAAGTGCACTTTCTTTTCAGTCAACAACAACATCCTTGTCGTGGCTTCAAGTCGAGATGTGACGGTCGTTAGAAGACTTTCTAGTGTTCCAACGAGAGTTTGACTTTCTCATTCATGATCTAAAACGATTCTGCCTACAAAGTATTTTAGGAATCGTTCTCATTCTCACGCTCGGGGATCCACCAAAGACCTTGTAGTTCCTCGAGGGTCAGCACTTATGAATGAATATGTCGGGAAATGTTTGTGCTCACATTCTGCTGCGAGATGTGTCGCTCTGACTTGACAGAAAGTGTGAGAGAAATCCCGACAAAAGACACGCACGGAACAAGAATCCAATATTGGTAGAACGAGTGTGACACTGGCCGTTTATTGAAGGTTAGATGGGCAGCTTTGCAAACAAAACCTAACGAGCGTCTTTTCACCCCTGACTGTTAGAAACTCACCTTGCTCTAGAACGGCATGGGCCCCTTGTGGGAAAGACGGGGCCGTGGGCGTCTCCTCTTCCAGCCGGCTGGTCTGTGGGTCTGACCTCCCCTCGCAGGGTTTTGCTGGACCAGCTTCCTCACTGTAGCCGCCTCCTCCAGCTCTCTGCCATGCTCCGTGGAGGCCATTGGACCTGGAAAACACACACCAAGAGAAAAGCCCTTTTAGATCCTCGAAAATTGCCTCTTAGATAAAAATACCATTTCCCAGCCTCCTATCACCCCGAGTATCTCAGGCTGATTATAAGCCGAGTCCATCGGTGCCTACGGAAAAACGTGTGGCAAGATCCACAGAGGTAATGGATGAAGAAGCAACAGACATGTATAGATAAGTATGTGTGAGAGTGTGTGTGGGCTGCTTTAAGGCCACCCAGCATTGTCAATGTGGAACCAAAGCACGGCAGATCCACGTTTACCTTTAGCTAAAGAAAGAAAGCCAAACCCTCGTGTCTCATGTCTCTGTCACCCTCCCTACAGATTATAAACACCACACAGCCTCCAACCTTGTGGAGGTGCATCCTGTCGCAGTGTTTGGTCCAAGATTAGAGATGTGCCTAAAATGTCTATGTGTGTGTGAACATGTGCATGTGTGTGTTAGAGAGTGATCCCAGATGTTTTCAGTCGTCTCTCAGTAAGTGTGGGCTGATCCCCTTAAGCCCCCATTTTCCAAATGGTTGGGTCCACCTCCAGTGACTCTATAACCTTTCAACCCATCACAAACTGAGACACCTCCTCTTGGTGATCCAGAACACATCTCTACTTGTAATGGGATATTTATTGCGGCTGATCTTTCACACAACATCTAGTTCTTCAGTCCAATGAAATCTGAGTAGAAGAAGTGTTTTAATACACCGTGCTGAAGACTGAATCTGAGCAGCTTACAAGAGCTGTGATGATAGTTTGGTTATTTACAGCGATCAGTATATTTTATTTGCAGACTGTTGATGCTGCTGGTGGTGATATGAACAAGGCGCAGCTGTGACCCCGTGAACACGGACTGATTGAAACTTTAACAACCGTCTCTCGAAGCCACACAATGCGTTCAAAACACTTAAGCTTGTGTAACAGCCAAGATCAGTCTGTTTGAATGGAAGGCGGCTTCGCACAAGGACAGAATTCATAACACCATTAGAGGCAAGACAATGTCTCTCTGTAGCCTTTCTTAATGAACAACCTTCAGCTGAAGGAAAGTTCAAAAGAACAACTTACACTGAATAGCAGGAAAGGAGAAGGGCTCCTCGCTTTCAGGCTCCAACAATGGTGAACCACATGGCTGAGCTAGACAGCCCGTCCAATGTTTTCACTGTATATCCCTGAAACGCCAGACATCTCAAGTTCCATTTCCACACTAATCTTCTTCCGCAAGCACATTACACACAATAATCGTGGTTGAACAGTGGACTAATTCATGCCACAGCGAAAGTCTCTGTTGCATATTTCCGCATGTAAAGCCCATCTTTGCCCCCAGAAGCACTAATCTGCACATTATCCTTCTGTTATTGTTCCATATACAGAGGGAATGAGGGACGTTCATGCATTCTGAAAGCATTCGGCTCAGTTCTTTCAAATGCAGGGGGTTGACCGTTAATGCACTTTGGGTTTGTGTAGACTTTAAGGCCAGCAGAGGTACTATGGAGGAACCCTGACTGTAGGTGTTTTAGGTGTTGCTAATGGTCCCCGATGGCAGGCATCAGGTCAAGTTTTTCCTCAAAGGCAGTAGCGCACGAAAACAGATCATGTATGTATCATGTTAGCTAGTAGCAGCATACATTCTCACCACTGTACACGCCACTGATTGCTACGTGAAATAGCTGTAGGTGACGATCTACAGAAGTCGCAGAAATCGGGAAATGCAACCCCCCCAAATTAAATTTCTTAAAGCATGTTTCAACCTTTAATAGTTCACAATGGCTTCAATTCTACACAGCGGCCCACTGACACCCAGCTGGTCTTTGAAGACTGGTGCCGCAAAGGCACGCATGGAGTCGCGCTCAGTTGCTATGCACACACTTAACCACACTGCAATGCAAGATGGTAAAGTAATTGTACACAACTCAACTGCTGTTCCCCCTCCGGGTGGCTCAGGCTGTCACAACCCAGGTGCATAATGAGACAATCTCGATGTCTCCTGCCATGGCAAGCTGTCAGCCACTGCTCAGCACGCGGATTTCAAGAGAGAACATCTTGTGATTCTCCTGACAAATCTCAATCAATCCAATCTAGCGACAGCATAGAAA
Organism: Macroramphosus scolopax; assembly: GCA_901007825.1. Classification (NCBI taxonomy): domain Eukaryota; kingdom Metazoa; phylum Chordata; class Actinopteri; order Syngnathiformes; family Centriscidae; genus Macroramphosus; species Macroramphosus scolopax. The sequence continues at coordinate 18,648 of CAAKHC010007141.1, forward strand.
AGTGTAATGAAAGCTTCTAAAAATAAACTAGGCCCCAGTGATAACGCCGGCGGTATAGATTAACTCTTGCAGCCTGCAGAGAAAGTGTTGCAACGTGAGAGATATGACACACAGCAACAGCTAGCTTTGTATTTCCATCAATGTGTAGGGGAAGACGTATAGATTGGATGTGGCAGCATCAGGATAAGACCTTTTGATTGTCACCAATGCTTATTTCACCTCCATAAACAAAGATATCTCAGCCATCTTATTGCTCTGTAATTGGATGCAGTCTCTGTGGTATCTCTTTTGATCTCTTCCCATGAGAGATCTCCGTGTTTCTGCTCAGGTGGTAAAACAGTAAAATAGCAGGATAACATGTGTCTCACAACAATAAGCCTCTTATCACTACATCAGCTGACCTTGGACCCCTGGTTTCTCTCTCTTTCCACCGAATCAGAACACTTCTTTCCCCAGTTGGTAATACCCTCATTAAAGTTTAATAAAGAGGGAATTTCAAGAATGTCTGGTTATTGCTGCTACCGGTGCTGTTGGCTCTTTAAAGTAAAAGACGAGCGTGAGCAGGACAGGAAAGGTGGAGGTGGCCAGGCAGAGAAGAGAAGAGTTGACGGTGTCACAAACTGGCCTCTCTCCACACTAATGATGAATGGCTGGTTGGCTGCTTCCTAATTAGCCGCCCTAGTTTTTCACTTTCTTCCAATGTGATATCTGTTGTGTTGTCTTTTATCAAATAGCCAACTCTTCGTCTTATTGTGGCCCAGGGGGAAGTGGATTACTGGAAGCTGTTGACATCTTGTCCATCGAGTGAGAGAAGAAAAATGGCTTTCCTGTGGTTTAATGCCAAGTCCATCAACTGCCCTCTCGGCTGGCAAGACCACAGGAACACACACAGCATTTCAAATGAGCCACGGCTGCGTATTAATAGCTGTAAAGCTGATTTGTGTTTATTGACTGCCAAAGGAATTAACAAATGTTTACACTTGTAAATGCAGTCAGAGCGTTATGTTTCTATGCAGCTAGGACATAAGAGATTAACTAAACAGTGGCAACATGTGCACGGAGGGCTGCGTTCATGACTTGTGCACGATGTCGCACCAAAGGTAAACACCCTCAGTCTACCGCAGCCATCAAAATTTAATCCACGCAGTGTTTAATTTTCTCTGTGTCATTTCAAATTGATTTGCTGTCCCCTGGAATCTGAATGTGTGTTTTTGTTTACTCGTCTTGCTTATCACTCGCAGTCACACTGATTACGAATCAGTAGTGTTGCAAACTCATTGATCCATTATCATGGTTGGCTGAGCTTCTCAAAAGCATTTAATCTCTTCTCTGCGTTTTTTTTTTACTCTCCCTCCATCACTTCTCTGACAGCTCTGCGCCACAAATCTTCCTCTCTGCAGTTTGTACAGATGTGCAAACAAACAGCTGGCACAACGGGGGTGGGTTGATATTGGAATGGAATTCACTCGGTGCACCAACTTTTTCTTTTGCGTGGCATCAAAACCTCAATGATGGTGTTTAGCGCTATGCTATGCTCAGAGCTACCAGCATAGCTGTTAGCATTATGATTGCACCAAATCAGAAACCCTTTTCACATCTTACATGTCCTAAACATTGCTCATGCATTCCTTAAGAACATATTCTATTATGATTATTATTATTATTATTTACTTGACATGCACAGTATAATACCGAGACAACAGCATTTCATGTCTGTATGATCAATTGTTGCAGCTTACGATGTGCATGTACAATCCTTATGAGTAGCAAAACAATATTTGTGTTAGCTGCAGAGAGGAAGAATAAATACCCTGGTGTGTGTAGCCATGGTTATTACCATGACGTTGGAGGAGCAGGCCTGCTGTCTCCATCATGTGCTTCCCTCCTTCATTCACTAAAAGGAGAGAGAGGAGTAGTTTTAGCTAATGAATCCCTCTGTAGCATGCCATTACCAAAGACTAACCCACGCAGCCAGACAGACATGTCACGGGCAGAGATGCTTCCCAATACATAAGCACATTAGAGGATCAGGATTAGTTAGCGTCAATTGTGTGTTAATTGTGCGAACAATCCAAACATTCTCTGAACCTAAGCTCCATCACTCCTCCAGCACCATCCTGGGGATATGTTAGTTTCCCGGATAGCCACCCCCACACATGCATCCTGCATGGAAGGAGGCAGTCCCTCGTTTTAAAGCGTTCACAATTGAACAATTAGTGTCTGAAATGCTGCTTATCACATGCCTACCAGTAATTCTGGGCCTTGGCAGAAACTGGTACCAATTGCTTGCCGACTTTCAGACCGTGTTACCATGGCAGCCACCATGAAATGTGCTCAGTTTGGAGCAAAAAGAATGACATTGTCAGCTGAATTCAACTGGGTTCTAAATTTACAGATTTCAAAGCGCACACAGTCTGAATCGGTGATCAGCCCTCTCTGACTGTGTCTGTGATGTCTTTAACCTGCACTGTGGCCTCTCTCTGCTCTCAGGAGGGGGGGGTTTGTTTTGGTCGCGAGCAGTATCTGTCAGGAACTGTTTGATATGCAGCATTGTTGTGCTGTGATAATGCCAGGCTTGTGGCCGAGCTGAAGGCCGGCTTTGTCCGTAAAAAACTCAAATCAGGAAACCAAAGTGCATGAAAAGTTTTTCCCATTACTGCAGCTTTCAAACGTCGCCCCCTTGTCCACCTCACTCTGAAAGCAAACCCCCACTCTCACTGAAGGTTCAGAGAAAATTAAAAACAAGCAGCACGCTAGTTACTGGCTCTCTGCAGATGTACCTTTGAGTCAGTCAGCCTCCTGTGAAGTGTGGCGCTATATGCCCCTGAATTAGAGAGTGTATGAAATGATGAGGTGTGAGACTGCATACTCTGCTATGATCAGAGCACTGTGAGTTCAAAGGGCCGGCAGCAGCATTGAGCCAGCTAATGAAGCCACTAACTCCCCTCACCACTTGACTGCCTGTTGGTTTATTCACAGTCCCTCTCTAGTTGGAGGGGTGAATTTGTGGCTACAAGGTTACTGCAGGTTGAAGGCTTCTGAACACGAGCAGTCAGAGAAGCAAACAAAAAATAACTCCGAGGGGAGATTTCTCTTCATAACTTTCCGCTAGGAAGGTAAAAGCAGCTGAGGTGCAGGAACAGGAGAGATGCTGGTGCTGCTGTTTCCATTACAGCAGCGAGCTGAATCTGTGCGCATGGCAAATACAGTAGGTAGGTGAGGCTACCAACCATTGCCCTAATCTCCAGAGACTGCATGTCAAGGGCAAAGGGATTCTCCGACCATCCGTTTCCATGGGCACACTAATCAGATGTGGAACACAGCCCCTCCCTCTCCTGTGTCATCAACCCCCATGCTGTGAACCTGCATGTCTTCTCCCGTTTGAGATATGGGAGAAGCAGAAAGATGGTAGGGAAACGTCACTCCGCAGGGTTCACTGCTCTTAATGCCTGAGGGGACCATTGCCTCTCCCAGCAGCGTATACAGACTATTAAAGAGGAATAACAACATTGCATCAGACTGCTGCCTCTCAACCAAACTAAAGAATGCAAAACAGACACTCGGAGATAAACTGGATACATTATCATCACATATTTGAGATCATGATACGGGAAATCTATGCCAATCACATTAAAGATAACGAATGTGTTTAATGCAAATAAATTTAGTCATCAGACCTCAATCACTGACTGTTTACAAGGGATGCAATATTCCGACTATGACCTGATTAAGACACGGCCATGTAAACAGCGCAGCCCAAATAAGGTCATGATTGAATCAAGATATATCAAGTATTCCCGTCTTAGTCACATGTATCCACCTTAATCGCCTTAATAAGAGTTTTCTCAGCATTTTTTGACACCTATGGCAGTCAAACATCTTGATGACGCACGCTTTAACTTACAGCAAGTGTTGAAATAAAATATAATGGGTTGGACTGTTGTAGAAGTCGTATCCACCTGAGCCCCTTTGCAGTCATGGCTGTAAAGATAAGGGAGCACAGTGGTGAAGGGTTGAATGGTGATCTTATTTACAATCAGTTCAATTGTTAGTTGTTAATGACTTTTTACGTGGATGATTGTTAATTCTGACAGAGAAAATGAGCAATTCCTTTGAACGTCATAAATAACTGTAAACTCATTTGTAGGTACAACAGCTGACAGGATGTAACAGTAACAGACTCATACTGTTTTATATAATACTATAAATTGTTTTTAAATTGACAATGATTCTTGTATGAATGGTACGTTTGCATTGCCTCAACCCTTTCACATATATTTATTGAAATGTGTCTCTTCAAACATTGTTTTATTATCAATATAATGAGCGTACGTAGTGGAAAGAAGCGCCTTGGGGTTCTGTAATGAAACGCAGTAAGAAATTGGCCTCTGGACTATGAGGGTAAACCGTTTGCCTGATGTGGATACATGTTTTGTGAACTCCAAATATTGTTTTGCTCTTCTGTTTTTATGAACATCTGTTCATGTTAAGGGGCCCGCAGTGCACGGAGGCCTCCCCTCGAACGGAGTGTGAAACAGAGCGACATGGCGAGGGGCCCCGCACTGATCCAGGAAACAGCTTGTGGGGACATCAACGCTATTAGTCAGTGGCAGATCATTTGATTGACCAACATTTAAGATCACACTTGTACGTGTAAAATAATCTCCGAGTGAAAATAACATTTGCGATCAAACGCGGGGAGGCCGCGATGAATAATTCATGACTTCATAAATGAATGATTTCCGTGTTGTCACAGAGGGGACTCAGATGTGTGGAAATGTAGAAGATCTTATGATTTCCTTTTTTTTTTCCAAGCATTGTATTTAAAGTGTGAACATACATGACAGTTTGAAACCACATGAGATGCACCACAATAGCTTGTAATTGCCTGAGAGCGAGGGAAGCTTACACATCCTGTTGCCTAAGGCTCTGAGTTTAGGCACATCCCAGCGGGGCGTTCACTAAACGAACCCCAAATCTACAAAATCCCTCTACACCATTCATAGCCACTTTCCATATTGCAATCCTTACAGCTATGAAATCCCCAGTCTGACTTAGAACAGCCTAACAACAGCCAGCTGTGCAGCGCTTTTACCCAACATGTGAAATTTCAATGATCCATGATAGCGCCTATAGAGGTTTGACTTTAATAGCGTCAATGCTCTAAACCATATTTATTTCATTCTCTGGTGTAATTCGCTTTTTACCTCCGCGTAGCTTTTAAGCCGCTCAAATCTAAACTTCTTCCACAAATGGCATCTCTAAAGCAATATACAGAGGACGTATTTTTCCCATTCTGGGCTTCTACAAATTGAGCATGAAAGTAATTAAAGCACCTGCATTCTTAAAGACCACAATATTTATTCTGCGGTCTGGCAGCCCGTTAATAAAAATGTCCACTCAGATCTTGATCAGGAATCTGATCTGCCGGGACTACTGCTATAAATGTAACACATAATGCTGAAAAAGAGAGTCATAAATCACTTTAATATCGGACACTGGTGGAAAACACGGCGGTTTTTTGAAAATATCTGGCTCTAATTAAGTTGTAAGGAGCACCCTGGGCCTGAGGACAGGGTCTGGTGATCACATGAGGTCTGGTTAACACAGGACCCCGACACCCCCCGTTCCGCGACCTCGTGCCCAAACCTCCAGGTTGTGCCCTCACAACTCTAAAGGGGGGCTGAAACCAGGAAATCATATTTAGGAGAACAGACTCAAATGTTATTTTTCCACACATACAAATCCGTATAGTCAGACTAGATCACCGGCTGGGAGGGTTTAGTTGTGATGTGAGTTGCTTCACCACAGACAGCTTACACAACCTCTAAGCTCCCAGATAGCCTCTCTTCCTGTCCGCCCTTTTATTTTTCTGTCCCTTGGCCCTTCTTTTACTCCCCCTTGCTCTCTTTCCTTCACTGCATTCCGTCTCAAGGGAAGATCTAAGTGAGTAGATTTATTCATTCAAAGGGTTCTGAATTACATTACAGCAGCCCGGCACTCACATACGCCTAAGTCTTCAACAGCTGAGCTCTCCGGGGAATGTTAGCCCAAAGGTTACCCTTATATCCCTACCAAATGAGTTATGATTTTTCTCTAAATCTCTTCCTCGACTCCCACACGCTCCGGAGTGATTGTGAGTGCCATTCACCACGCAAATGCTGGACGATATTATACAGATGTTGTGTGGTGGTTCGTCACAAGAAAAGTTTGCTCGAGCCCACAACTACACTGCTGCATATTATTAATCTGAGAATTACATCATTGGCATTATATGTAATTAGATATCACAATAACAGAATTGTGAAGAAAATCCGAGATTGCCATGAACCAGTCAACAGCGATCCAATACATATTTGTTGGTTACCATATTGAGAGTATGTGTGTGTGTGTGTGTGTTTCTATGTGTGTTGTCTGCTGCAGACACACCGCACTGATGCTGCAGGCCGCCGGCTCTATTTCCTCGTAATGCTGCAATAAGTGGAAACCGAGGTTCTTCACGAAGTGGATTTCATCTGACCCAGTGTGCTTGTGTGTGTGTGTGTGTGTGTGTGTGTGTGTGTGAGTGTGTGTGTGTGTGTGTGTGTGTGTGTGTGACATAAACCCAGCTGGTGCTCAAAAGCTCCTGTGCCTAAAAAAAAAAA
>CAAKHC010007141.1:25538-41826 GCA_901007825.1 Macroramphosus scolopax
TCATGAAGGGCAGCGTACCAGCGAGCATCTGTGTGTTTTAATATTCATGTCTGTGTGTGTGTGTGTGTGTGTGTGTGTGTGTGACATAAACCCAGCTGGTGCTCAAAAGCTCCTGTGCCTAAAAAAAAAAAAAAAAAGAAGAAAAACAGCTCTGGGATTCTCCATAATCCTGTAATAACCTTTCTACTGCTCCCCCCTTTGACATAACTGTTTGCCCACCGTTATTATGTTATGTCTGGACATCTGGAAAAGTTTAGCTGCTTTTGTTCTCTCCATGGCCACCGTAATCACGTCCACGGGCACAAACACCTTCCTCGCACTAGAAAACCCGGGATAATGATGTAAAGCTTCCTGGTTACGGTTGGTTTAAAGCCATAGATGTTGTTTAACAAAATAATCAGACCTACGTCGGCAGTGTTTTATGCAGCTAGGTGCCTTAATGAGCGGCTGCATGTGCTGCAGCCTTCCTCTTTTTGGCTGTGCTTTGACTTGTAACACTTGGTTGAGCATCTGAGTGAGCTACAGTACACTGTGTATGCATGCTGCCGCCACAGAGCAGCCAGCCCCAACAATACATCAAAGTTTAATATGGAATAATAGCACTGCTGACAGCTCTCATGAAATCACCCCTGCCCAAGAAGTCGATTTCTCTGCCAGATAATAGCTCTGAACTGTGCCTCTTGCTTGCAACTGCCTCACCTGTTCAACCCGGGTAGCATGTGCGAGTAGTTGCACGCGTGTTTGAGCCAGCTGCCATTGTTTTTATCCCGAGCGTCCCCGGGTTAAGACTGGCAGGGTGTTTCCATAGTGCAGACGAATGGATCTTCGATGTCTTTGAGAGGTTGTGACAGACACGAGAATGTTTATATACCAGTCTTCAGGGTTACACAGGGAGAAAGAGTGATCGGCCTCTGGATGAATTATGGATACCACATGTCTAAAGCTGGAGCCCACTCTTGAGCCAGAGTGCTTTTCAAGGATGGGTAATTGAAGTGTGCTGCTAAAGCATCCTAATATCACATGGAAGGCCGCAGCTCTTTTAGTGTACTGAATGAATTTTGTAAGTAGCATTAGGTTGTTGAGCTGAATTGCCTGTTGCACGAGGAGCCCAATGCTAATATGAACATATATCCACAAGATTCACACTCCTGCATACCTCCCTGAATTATATCCTTCCGATTCCTCCCTTTATTAATTTCTTCCTGCAAGTATGCACACATGCCGTCTCACTCTCTGTGTATCTCTCTCTTATTTCTTCAGACACACATGTACGCACGCAGATGCCTGAGACGGAGAGAAAGCCCACTGAACTGGAAAAGCATTTGTCTCAAGATGAAAGGCATCACACCCACAGCCTACATGCAGAGCCTCTTCCGACACCTTCCCGCGACAGCGCATACTGTAGCAGAGGCTTGTGCTTAGCAGACACACTCCTGCTAGCATCCCTCCCCACACCCATCATCGCCGCAACACACTTGCATCCCTTCCTCTTTTCTAAGTCCCTTTCTCTCTCCCTTTCTGTCAATGGAGCTCTGATACTATGGCAGCAGCCAGGGGAACAGAGAAGCACATAAGCGGCATGACTTGAACAACGTTGAGAGGGATAAGCTCCCATGAAAGCCCAAGGCACAGCAGCCTTGTTTTCCCCGTCGGTGGGGTAACACGGTGGGCTCTCAGGCGTGGAACGTGCTTAGCCACACGCAGGGCGTGAAAAACGACACTGACCATGATGCTAGATAATTGCTTCCCATTTACTCATGTGCTGAGAGCCTCGGACAAAAATAGCATGTCGTTGGACGTGCGGGCAAGCATGGGAACTGTGAGTGCAGTGGCCATGGATCGATACACAGAGTGGACAGCATCTTGCAAGCAGAAAGTCTCCACAGCATCTTACAACCACAGTCTATACAGCACCTAGCAACATATAATCTGCACAGCATCTTACAACGTTAGGCCTTTAGGTGTACAGCATCTCGTTATAGTCAAACATTTCACACAATTACTTATACCCTGTAGTCTATTGTGCATCTTACACATAGATAACATCTAACCCCACAAGCCTCTGCTTGTGTGTCTTGCAAGCATGTGTAGTTGGTAGGTAGGTGATAATCCCAGACATTTACACAGGCCTAACTGTTGTTTTTTCACACCACTGTGTTACCTGCATCACATCTGCAGACTGGCCATCGGTCTCCAAACTAACCCCACAGCCACATTTCTCCGAACCCTTTTAGCTCCTGAGAGCCTTTAGTCGGAATATGCCCTTCCCCTACATAATTGTCCCGGGTGAATATTTTTTGTTCCGAATATTAGACATTTTAGATCCACAATGGAATTCATATCTAGTCCAACAATGGCTCCAGAGACGCAGCAGCACTTCGGAAATTTACTGTGACAAGGCGTGAAGCCCCTCAAGAGATAATCCATGCCTCAGGGATCTGTGTTCCCCTCATTGATGGCAACAAAAATTACAGTCCTCATTATCATCACCCCGGGAGGCAGGCGGGCATATATAGGTGCTGTGTTGTCCTGCTGCACAATCAAAGTCATGTAATAATCATATAGCACTCAGGTCAGAGGGAATACATTAAGCCATGAATTAATCAGATTCATTCCATTCTCCACTACACCTTACAGAACATGTGCCACGCTTATCGTTCATTTCATAACAGCCACAACAGTCACTCATACATCCAGTCTATCTGAAACAGCTCCCCAAACACAAATGCCCGTCAATAAATACCTCTTCATATTTCATCTCCAAGTCACAGGCTCTGCTTACATCAAGATGAGACAGGGAGGAAAATGATGCATCTAGGCTAGAAATACATTCAATACAATAAAACACAATAAAACCCGTGGTAGTACAATAGGACACAGTATAACCACTGCAGTGCAGTACTGTACACAGCCAGGTGCTGATATTCCTGCCTTTTAGAGCCCACACAAGGCTAACCATGCTGAGTAACTGATCAACTACAGCTGCCTACATGAACCCAGTGCAAACAGGAGAGAAAGCATAGAGAGACGACCGGCGACGAGGCTGGCCGCTCCTGTACTCACCAGCACTGGCAGAACACAGCAGAGACACCAAGAGCACAATCACCAGCGTCAGGATCTTCACATTCATTTCTGCACTCCCCTCTGGCTCTCTGCTAGTCACTCGCTGATATACTGTAGTGGTGTGTGTGTGTGTGTGTGTGTGTGTGTGGATGGGAGGGAGAGAGAGAGAAAGGGAGAGGGGGAGAGAGAGCAGCTGAGCAAGAATGAAAGAGAGAGAGCTCTCCTGTTTATGTGTATGCAAGAAGTGAGTGTGTCAATTCGTGGTAATGTGCGTGGCGGCTCCCTGACTGTGCCTGTGTATTTGTCTAAATGCGTATTTGTATATCAGTGTGTGACAGCGCCACTCCAAGACTGAAGGCACGTCTATATCTGAGCTCTCCCACGGAGGTGTGTGTGTGTGTGTCTTCTGTTTGTCTGTCAGAGAATTGGCAGCCTGAGCCAAGTTCAGTGGAGCTGTGAGTGTGCTGGGAGTCAGCTTGCAGGTCTGTCTGTTGGCATGTGTGTCTGGATGTGTGTGTGTAAGTCCTGTTTGCCTCGGATAAGGAGACTAGTTGGTCATGTGGCTTATGTATCATTGACTCTGTGGGTCAGGGAAAAGCCCACCTACCTCACCATCACCCACCCCTTTTCCGACAACATGCACACATGCAAGTGTGCACGGCAGAGGAAGGAGGGCTGGGAGGTGGTGAAGGGAGGGGGGATGAAGGGGGATGTAAAGGGTAGGGGGTGCATGCAGGTTTATGATAATACCCAAACAGATGCTCTTGTTGAAAACTCTTTGAGTTGCAAACAGGGCCGCTTGCCAGCAGGAATCTAGGGATCATAATACCAGCTTATGAGGGGAAGTAGATGAAAGAAGGGAAGGTGTGAGATGAGGTTCATGCTTTCCTGCTTTTGTATCTACGCCAGCTGAATAGACCTTTCTTCCTCGCGCTATTCTTTCGCCGGCGGTGCTCGTAGCCCCGTCTGGCTAAAGGTATGGCTTAAATCATCCACGCCGTTTGAAGTCAGTGTCCGTGACATTGGGAGTAACCACAGGAAAAAACTTATCAGACTCTGCCGGATCCCATTGCTCGCACTATTTGTTTCACAGCCCCCCAAGTCATTTGTTTTATTTTGTTACATTGATTATGTTCTTTCCACGAACAAAAGCAGTCAGAGAACCACCACCCAACATGGCCATAAAATAAGTCGACTTATTTTCTTTTTCATTTGTTTATCGGACAATAAACAGGAAAGGTTGGATTTCTTGCTCTGAATTGTGGGAACTGTAGGAAGGCACTTGAAGCACAACAAGTTTTCTTATCGCGTCTCGCCATAGAGCAACATCAAGGCGTCAAGTCTCTGCATCCCCTCTTGGAAAGAATATCGACCAGCACGCATAAACACGATGTAAATCATCGTTTCTGGGTTCCACCCTATTACGACACGTTTTATACTCCACCTATGCACATGGAGTCAGCTGATCCGCCTCAGTGAATGTAACCACGATGGTAAAATGCATGGGACAACTTTCCAAGTTAATGATTTTCAATAGGTATTTCAACGAAATACTGGCGTCAGTTCACTTTGGGGGCCGTAGATTCAAGTCCCCAAAGGCATTCAGTGACACATGATGGATGGACCGCCTTTGGTCACAACCTCCAGACACTAGCCCCCCTTCACCATGGCTTCCACACAACCCCTTTTCTATGTGTTGTCACTAAACAGTCACTTTAGTTGTGTAGACCTGAGAAGAGGGGCCCAGTGACCCTCAGCTCTCCAGCTACCGCTTCACACAGCCCAGCCATTGTCTCCCCAAGGCCCGAGGTCCCAGAGGGCAACATGTCTGTGCCACCCACTTGAGATCCAACAACAAGAGCACCTTCCATTTTTACACGCGGCACTTGAAGCCTTCACTGCGTGCGAAGCAATCCTCTCACCTCAGGGGTGGCCGAGCTCCGGGGGCTAAAGATGCTTATCCAAGGCTGTCCTTTTTTTAGCTGAAAGATAATTCGCCCAAGTGCCTTTAAAAGAATCTGTTCACAGCATTTTCTCAAAGGTGCTCACCGATCACTGAAGGAAAGCACTTTCTAATTGTACATAATGAGAGATAGCGGAGCTTATGGCCACATTACCAGCCCACTTAGTAGTTAGGAGTAAATCAAAATTCAATTAAATCCAACATTAAGGAATGATTTCAAAACAATGTGGGAAAACTGCCGGCAGTCGAATTAACAGTTAATGCTCAAGAGCTGGTTATCAGAGCTGGAATATATACGGGAAGTGCCGGATCCCGAGGCTACCCCTGGTAATTTATGACTGGGGACTTGGTATCCATTAAAACGTCATATGGATATGGATAATTATAGGTGTGACATTGTAAAGTTGGCGGTACGAGCTCAAACATTTGCACTCTATTAGCTTTGATTGTCTTAGCTTGAAGCAAAGCCTATAATGAAAACGTAACAGATGGTGTTTCCTCAGAGTGTATGAGCGGACTGTGGGCCATGACGTGACTGTGAGCCAGAGGAGGAAGAGCAAGAGCAAGACCTGGCAGCATGACGTGGGCAGCGGTTAGATTGCAGCGATGAAGCCACATCTTTGTCAACACAGGAAACACTTGGCTGTTTACAGGAAGCTTTGACGGAGGAATGCCGCGTGGGTCTGGATTTGGTCACTGATGACGACCTTTCCTGATTCCTGAGTTCCTAATAACAGGCAGACATTCCTCAGATAAGTGTGACACGTATGATGGAAAAGGTATCTGTTTATTACATTCGACTCCCGCTTCCTCTTCAAATATTAGTCAGGACTTGTCAAGCAGCTTGGCCGTCAGCTGCGGCTAAATAAGTCCGCTAATCTCCGAGAGGATTTGCTGCATTATTCACTGTATTCCCAAATAATATGTTTCCTGTTTATTATCCGCTTCTATATAAAGCCCCTGATGTCTGATATGCTAATGAGGTGTGCGGATGTTTGTTTCTTTTGTTGTTTTGATGATTGAATGAACAGAGGCAGGCTTGCTCACGTTGTTATTGTTGTGCAAAAAGTGAACGCAACTCTTCCGCTTCCATTTCCAGAACATCCATCAGATACGGACGCACCGTTATTAAGTTGGAAAACAAATCACAAACTCCTCTAAGATAAGAGCTACAGCTGGGGTGGATGCAGAATGTCAATGGGAGAGATCAGGTCGAGGCTGCTAATTAGCTTCACTTGAGCGATCCGACACGGAAAAAAAAAAGGAACGTTGACATCTTCATTAAGACGTTTCAAAGTCTGTTTTCTTGAGAGAATCTGAGCAGTGTTTTGCTCATCTTAAACTTTAGATAAATGTGATCCTCCCCTCAGGCGGCCTGTGCTTCATATCACGAAATGTCAAGAATCAGAGGCTTGGGGGGGATTAACTTATCTGTCTTTAATCGTGACATTATCAGCGGCACTGGAAATATAACTGAGAAATGTTCTGGGTTCAAAGCACCCTGGAACACAGGGCAGCAATTTACTGCCAGTCTGTGGCTCTCGTTCTGTCGGGTCGCCTCAGCGCAACCTCATATTTTCTGTAATTTCATACTTGAATTGGTAGTTTCTAGCAAAAATCAAAAGACTAGAAAGACATTGTGTCGCCCTGATTTATATGTCCTGACAATTATCTTAGTTGCCCTGAATCTCACAGGGAATTTGTCTGTTTTTTGGAAGAAATTAAGAGACTGGCAGAAGGTCTACTTATCCCTAAATTTGGACACCAGCTGGAGTTTATCTCCTCCAACGTCAGACAGGCTCTGAACTCGGTCATGAACCGAGAACATCAGTGCCGTCGGTCCAGCAATTTAAACAACAGTACTCGTATAAATACAAATTAACTTCTCATCTTCCTCCCTTTTCATCTCGTCAGACAGATTCATCCTCTGCAGTGTAATTTTTAATCCAAAATAACCAAATAGAAATGATTGCGTTTTTTAATCAGGAGATTCCACATCGTTTTCCCCTGCTGCTCTTTCTCTGAACTAACCGGACAAATCATCCCCCGGGACCAAATACAGACAGTTGTCTCCATAATCAGTCCAACATGGTCCATCAGTCTCGTGGCCTGCAGACACGAGCAAGATGCAATGCGAGATGACAATACAGTGTAACCGCCTACAGATAAAAAGGCAACCAGAAGCTTTATTAATCTTAAAATCCCTGTCAGGTGACTTAAATCTTAGCGGATTTGCAGGATCAGATTTTGATTCTGTGATGTTGCACCTGCAGGACGAGCCCTTTATAAAGATCTGTTTGACAAAGCCGGGCTCACAATAATAGTCTCGTATTTGACTGTACGTTTGCTGCTCCGGCGTGAACTCAAAGAGCGTGAACAAAACACCCAACACAACCCTCACATGTCTGTCAAACCCAGATATTGTAGAACAACAAACAAGGGACGTCCTTTGAATCTTCGCTCCCCGCCGCTAATCAGAAATGGAAATCTACAGAGGGTTTTTCTCTCCAGGTGGCAGGTGATAGCAGACCTGCTCCTGGCAGAGCTCCATGTTTCACTGCTACTGTTGAATGCTCCTTCAGTAGTCAGAAACCATCTTAAGCTTGACTCCTCACCTTTAACGTGGTTGTATTGGTATGTGCGGCAGGGAGGGGGATTAATGGCAGCATGCCAGCGGGATCCCATGCACTCAGGAATACCAATCTCCTGGTTCCTGTGTGCTTCACGAGTGTTTGTTTCCCAGAACACTGACGAGACGGATTCCATCCACCCTTGTTTTTAATGTAAAAGGATCAAAGACAGTCAAAACAAGCTAAATAGAGGAGGCGTTGTATCCAGAGTGGGTAACTGCTCGCTTCCCCTTCAATATTGTTGCACTTATCAGATGTTTAATCAGTGATACACAGTTTGGAAATGGCTGATTTGTTTCTTATGGATGCAGTTTGCTTGTGCTGAGGGCTGAGCGTGCCAGGGCCTGGACCCGCTGACATACGGCGAGATGGAGAAATGTGTCTTGACAGATGAGAGATAAGCAAATGTTTTGTAGAGGAGACGACAGACTCCGAAAAACAGACATGATGTGTCTTTGAAAGGGGTGTTTGGAATCTCCCAGAGCTCGAGTCTCCGCTGCGGAGTGAAGGAGCTGAAGATCAACGTCTGCCGGAACAGACATCACTGAACCTTTCACAAAAACTCACAAAGTTCTTCCGCCTTGATACAAGTTTTGGGACAAAACAGTTGTAATACAGACCTGTATCACAAGAAGCTGAACTCTTAATCCCCTTTCTTTGTAGTAGAACTCTACTTTATTTCTCTTCTTGGCTGTTCTGTACGACATTCCTAACAACTAAGACAAAAATAAACATCACCCGACAACTTCCACCTATAGAAAACACAATCTGATTCCATTTGGTATATTCTGTGTTGTTGTTGGTCTATAGATGTGACATTTATTGCTGGTCTTTCTGTTCTGGGAGAGGGATCCTCCTCTGAGGTTTCTCCAGTACAGTAAATAGCCTTTTGGTATCACTTATACATGTTTCAGTAAGATGAAGTCTATGCAGAAAATATCAAAATAAAAGTATTTTCGCAGAAACGCACTGCTGATTTTGCTCTTTTTTATTCCTCAGAGAAAGAAAACTCCAAAATATTATGAAGCCTGATGCAATTCACTTCATCGCACTGTAATCACTGCTATGGAAGGAGGTTCTTGTGTTCAACAAATGTGTAGAAATGTTTGGCGGTGTTGACCTTTGAAGCATTGGAGAGTCCAAAACAGAGGAAGTTATCTTAGCTAATTAACTGTGGTGCAGTAATAGTCTTAATACCACCAATACAGCTCATGGAAAACGACTGCATGTTGACAAGGGGAAATCAAATGAATCCATGTAATACTTCAATAGTTGCATCATTAGTAGAAGTGTAATTCATCGTGGACATTAAGCAGCTCAAATGCCTCTTGTACTCGCGGCGATTGATTTTTTTTTCCTACTTGAAGACAGTCTAATGGTGCAGCGCTTCTGAAGGCTGGAGGACTTTGAAATGCCACTGTAAATAAACGGAGGAGGAAATAACTCACGGCGAAGCACTTTCAACTGAACGCGAGCAGGTAAAGAACAGTAAAGGTTTCCCGAAAGAACAAAGTGATTTGAAGTCACTGCTCCTTTGTGCGTTTTCTCGACGTGACATTTCTCTTTGATGTCCTGTCACCTTCTCCGTTATCAAATCTTTTTTTACCCTCTGGGAAGAAAAAAAAACTCCACAATCCTCCTTTTCAACCCCTTTTTTATTTTTCTGATATGTGCAATCAAATTCAATTATTCATGGCCACTTGGGCGATAAAGTTCCAGCAGGTCTGTTTCCCCAGCTGCTTTGTTACGAACAAAAAGAGGCAAGAAAAGGAGGGCAGGAAAAGGCGACTTCATTAATGACACATTATGTTTTATGTGGACGTGGAACTTCAAGTATCCTGAGCATAATTTGTTTCTGTTTTATGTGAACCACCGGGTCCTCACCTGCCTCGCTGGGGTAGATGAAGGGCATTTCTCGACATGAGCTTAGAGACCCATTAAACAGACTTTTATATGTTCCTCAACGAAGTGCAGATGGAGAGCACCTGCCAGTTGAATGAAAACTCATATTCCTTCTTTTCTTTATTATCTCGGTTCGCTCACTTGACAAATAGCGCGGCGCAATATTTATGGACGGCATCAAAAAGTAAGAAGGAGCGAGACTCCTCCACCGACGAATTCGACCCACCGTTCATTCATCGAGACCATTTTAAGAGTTAAATACGGCTGTGAGGAGAGTTTAAAAGAAGAAAAGAGTACAAACAAAAAAGGGAAACGGAGCCAGCGAAGAATATTCCGTCCTTTGTACTTGAGGTTGTGTCAGTACTTGATGAATGGACGTCTCTGAAGGAGCGGCGTCTCCTCACAGAGGACGCCTGACCTCTCTCAGTTACATAGCAACTGACGTTTTGCTTTTAGGAATTGTATTTCACATCATTTTTATCTCTGAACGCACACGGCCGTAAATCTGAGGGAAGCGTGGTTTCTGTTAAATAAGAGGCAGAAAGATTTCTTAACTCATCTTAATTCTTCGGCTTGTATTCAGGGTCAATTGAACAGTTCCTGCTATTTGGTTTCACCGACTGCCAGACGTTGTTTTTCTGGCATTAGATGTGACGCAGACCAACAAATGACTCAGAATAAAGTCTCTCCACAAACCCGCAAAACACATGTACACACACAAATACGTTCGTATATCAACAGTGGACGGCTGGAGTCCCTCACACCAGAGCCTTTTATGTCAACACGTACCATGAACACATTTTCACTCCAGAAAATATTTGTGGATGGTTTCATTTGGAAGAAAAAAAAAAGATGAAGGCTGTTAAAGCCTCTAGATCTAGTTTATGCTTTTAACTCTAACTTTGAATCAGTTGCTCGAGGGTGCCATCCAAAGTAATTACGAGAAAATGTTTGCGGTTGTTTTGCAGCAAATTTCAGCGTCCCCACAGATTGAATGATCAGATTAAGATTCCTTCGGGGATACTTGCTAACTTCAGCAAATTACTGTTAAACATTTGCGTCCTCATAGTTTTATAATACATAAAAATATCATACGAGCCTGGACACGCAAGTTTCTTCGAGTCTGCTGCCACAGATCTTTGTCATTGCCCTTTAATTAATGAGGGAAAAAGAACAGCAGTAATCACAATGTTTAAAATACCTATTGGAGAAGATGTTTGGTAAGAAAAAGTACACGTGAAATGATTTGAGAAAGAAAAAGAATGAACGATGTAATCAAAAGTGTCCGTACTTCTCAGTCACTCCTGGAGGTTGTAAAGTTATGAGTGTCACTCTGAGGACCTGAGTGGTATTCACAGTTCTCTGATCTGTGTTATGGATCTGGTTGTACTGTATGCATGCACTCATGTCTCCGTCTTCACGTTTCAGCTGTTGGAGATATTTCACATTCTCATCAAACCATCAGAAGCTCGGTAGATGAACCCGTGGACATCGACTCCCTCTCTGCTCACAGTCGCTTGGTCGACAGAGAGTAGAACATCAAACAGTCGGGCCTGGTTCAGAATAAATAGATTCAAACTTAATTTACCTTTTTAATTTCTGTGTCTGTTAATAGGAATTTAACCTGAATCCCTAGAAATGATGAAAGGTTAGGCAAATTATCCATCTGTGAGGTCAAATAGTTTATCAATTTATTCCTTCAGACGGTGCAAAGTGATCAAAGAACCTTGTTAAACTGACGGAACACATACAGGGAACTTTTCTGTCAACTGTCCTTTTGTAAAGAGAACAACAATGATGTGCTTTCTGTGTGTATTATCACTAATACCATCCTCTAATTCTTTGTGAGAAGCAGCCTCCTCCATCGTAGTAGTTCACAATCTGCATTCACTGCATGTCTGGATTTCAGCACCGCCACCAAAGCTCTCTGACATCTCGACCTGAACCTTCAGAGTTCTCCAGAGAAGATGTCGAGGACCCGCGGTTACCCTGGGTAAACAGGGGTGAGGTGTCCAACATGACAGCACAGTCATGCCCCTCTCTAATCACCACTCCAACAGGTTTAACTGAAGCATCTGAAGCATCACGCCCTGCTTGCCCTGATGCATTCGTGATCAAATGAGTGGTCAGGCCCCTCGTTGCTCACTCATTATCTGGGCACTGAGCCTGCTCTGCGCTGTGGGAGCTCTTTCAGCTCAGATAAGCTGGGAATTCACATGTAAGTCTGGGCTATTCAAGTGGCGGCCCGTGGGCCAAATCTGGCCCAGCAGCGACCTCAGAGTGGACCAACCGGCAAACATACATCTGAAATATGAAAACTAATTCCTAACATTCCAACTCGGAATCACTTTAAAACACACCAAGGTAAATTATTCCATCGTTGTTTGAAAAAGTTTTTTATACCAACTTTTGGTGATTTTAGTCAAATTACATGACAAAGCTGAGGTACGTGTGGTAGCTGCTGCTGTGCTTTCCTATTCAGCAAAGCTTTTAAACAGCTTTTCATGCAAAATAATAAACAGCTTCATTTTTAGCCTTCGGCAAAAACTTCCTATCGGAAATCATTGAAGTGTGTCAGATAAGCCAATTTCTTCTGGTTTTGTGATGCGATTTCATCCCATAAAAAGCCATTTTCACAGTCTTTCTTCCCCAGGAGCAGATGCAATGAGCCTCGGTAGGCGGCCGGGATTGTTTATTGCACATGAAAGAAATTGATCCGAGCTGTTTTCTGCAGATGTTTACTCACTGTGGCTCTGCTTCAGAGACGTCGGGGGGAGACTGCTCTCTCAGGGATGTGCAGTTTGTAAATTCATTGATTTATTTCCTGCTTTTATACACTTGGATCAATCACATCGGTAATTATGCAATTTCAAAATTTCATGTTTGCATCCAGCAGTGAGAAGTCTGACGGGATTTACTGTCTCCAGAAAAAGGCTGAAGCTTGTTAACATGTCCAGAGATGATACAGAACAATTAAAATGATGCATTATTAAAATACCTTGTAATCTTTCATGCAGTGACGCAATTCAGGACCTCGTTTGAAATCCCTCAGATCTTTTATCTGTTGATTAATGAGGATTTCTTTTATTGTGCATCTTTGGCAAAGACTAATATATGACATTCCCCATCAGCCCATGACCACCATGGGTTACACATCACTTCGACTCCTCAAATTGACTGTTGTAATGATGGAGGCAGGCAGAATCCAATGACGACCTCCCTGGACACTCTGGGTCACTGGTATGATATGAACCAGTGGGAGCGATTATGATATAATATGAAGAACTGCATTAACGTTTTTTCTTCCCTCCAAAGGAATCCTGCAGCAACACTGCAGAACATTCGATAGATGCATGTTTTTGCTCTGCTCTTTCCAACATGGCGGCCGGGTAATAAACTTTCTGGTTTTTACGGCTCAATTGCGCAGTTAAATATGTTTCTGAAGATATAAATCTTCATCTTTTACTATTTTTAGTGCCATTGTTTCAGCTTGTACTTGTTTTAGTGCAACTTAATATCGTGGGGTAATTTACAGCGATGTAATAAAAACTTAAAATTCATGCCAGATAGGACGATGACAGAAAAACACTGCTTAAAATTATTACTAAATAACAATCAAATTTCAACCCACGTCCGTAGCTGTTGATCAAAGCTGAATCAGGTTTCCCGTTTCTCTCATTGAAAATCTTCCGCCGCTTCGATGCTCGGGCAGGTATGCAACGCCCCAAGGGCAAACAACGATGGGGGTGGGTGGACACAACTTTGGTGTGGGCCATCTGTGTGCTATTTAGTTCAGTCCCTGCAGTCATGGCTGCTTAATTCAAAAACTGTCAGGGAGTGTCATTAGGTGCAGCCATTTAAAAGCTTCAGATTTCATTAGCCACAGGAAGGGCCACATTACCCTCAGGATTAATGTCAGGTTTTGCAGTTTAGTACTACAGCAGTGGACTGCACTCATGTGACTGGTTGACCCTCTTGTTAAATACACCCTAACTCATCAAGCATCATGCAGAGCTGGAGAGGCCCTTAAAGAGCCAATGAATTTTGGACATTTTACTCAAGGAACATTATTTTTACACCTCAGAAATCACCCACCGCTTCCTGCGGCAAAGATTCAATCACACAGCATTAGAGCTCCATCTGAGGCGAGTCATCTTCAACGGCCAAAGGTTTTGTTTACACTCTTTGCTCTTGGTTTTGCATCGTCATTGCTGTTTCATAACAAGTGGTGCTCTACGGTGACTTGATGATGCGGGGTGGGTGGTTCATGTTGCAGAGGAGACGCCATACTGAACATGCCAGGAACTGTCCTGTCAGGAAGCCCGAGCCACAAGCTCGCTATGAAGAGGAAGAGAGCTGAGTCATATTTTAGTGATAACTCTCTCAGGATGAGCCAAGTCATCATTCTTTCTGTTTTAATTAGGGGAAATTGGCTTTCTTACAGCCAACCATTTGTTTCCATCCCCGCAATGATTACAGACAAGGAGTTGGGTCTTCTTGAATTTCAGCAGCCCAACTGCATTTCCCCGCAGGGCGTTTCTATATCATATTTAACCTCCCTTGCTTAATCATGAACATGAAACTGTCATCACTTGTGAACTAAATGAGAGTTAATCGGCCAATGTGCAGCTCTCTCTGCTTTTTGCTACATCATGTTGACATCTATCCAAGGCCAGAGGCGGTAAATGTAATACACTCTATCCTCCTGAGAGGCGGAAGCACTGTTTGTTGGGGGCCACACAGCCTCTGTGTTTCATCACTGAACCATTCATCACGATTTTACCCAAGCGGCTGCTTTACCAGGTGTGAAGGGGGTCTGAATTTTTTGATCAGGAAATGATCATAACCAGCCATGATTCATGCTGTGGTCTGGTTGTCATGCTACATATGCGGCGCTCCCGAAGCAGCGTCTCATGGCTGAAATGGATACTCCCACTCCTGACAGCTACCTGCACTGGTGGGATCTGATGTCCCTGCAGAGTGGAGGCTCATGTTTCAGAATCTTGACAGCTCTCAAGAGGAAGAACAATATATACGTTTAAAGGGCACTTTAGAATCAATTCCCTTTCATCTTTCCATCTTCACATGAAACCTGTGGGCTGTTTTCTGTGTAAGCAAGAGGGGTTCAGACCTTTGTGAAGTAGCAGCGATGCCGCCATACTGCTGACTTGGCAGTGATTCCATTTTTGCAATTAACACTTTGTTTATGCACTCACTTTGGTGCCCAGTGGGCTCTGAAGTAAGCACATAATCCTTAAAGTGGGATGGGGGCTCACCAGTAAATGCCCTCTATTAGCAGCTATTCACAGCCAGAGGATGGCAGACAAATATGTTGAGTGTTTAAGTTATGGTCTTAGATACATTCCATCTGAGTTACTGTCAACTATAGACTGTTACCACTAAAAACAACAGGATATTTATATTATTTGTTCTGTCACATGGCTCATTGCATTCTATTGTATATGCTGTCATCAGCATACCCTATCAAATATTTTATGATTTTGTAGATGATGACAAGGGCATGTCATCATTTAGTAGTCAGCACTGTGGCTTTGCTCTAGTTAGGTTTCAGAGATGCATTCTCTGGTTAAAATAAATACTTTGTTAGGTTAGGCAAACATTGGGCCTGTTGAACTTCTGAATCATTTTGTTTTTCTTGACAAATCCAAATTGTATTCAGATGAGTTTTTTATGAGAGTCTGAAAATGAAAATTAAAAAAACATTGAATTTGATTTTTGCAAATCAGATCCAGACCACATCTACAATTGGATTGTAAAGCATCTTTTGCTAGCTCTCATGATTCCCCATTTCTAAACAAAGCGTACGTAGTTACTCAAGCCTATGTCGTTTACCCAACAACCCATCCAGACCTGTTGGTGATTTCACAAATCTGAACAAGGCCATTTTGGTTTGGGTTACAATGAAAAAGGTGGAGAACAGTTCCCACACTCTTGCGAATGCAGATCTACTAAATACAAAATCAACAAACTCACCATGATGTCAACGCTTGGTGTTTGATGAGCTCTGGTGTCCATCTCTATATATCATGTCTATGCTCATGAGACACATCAGTTAACTCCTATGGCCTCTAGAGGGCTTTGTTACTGTTGCATATACATATTGTTATTCGTCATTTGCTGTCATTCGTCATTTCATGCGATGATTTTTCTTTGGAAGAATCTTATTTGCACAATAAAACTGATCTCCTTCAGGGCAATATTTCCCTTTTCATTGTCAGAAAAGTTGCTAATAAACAGAAGGGTGGGAATAATGCATGTTGCGTTGCAAAGATTAGGCTTTATTATATGATGCCGTTTACATGTCTATAAACTTCTGATGGACTAAAGAAAACAATATAAACAGTAAAGACCTTGACCCACTTAAAAACAAAGGAGCGCCGTGGGAAATGAACAATGGATCTTTTAAAATACGGCTGAGATGAAAGAATTACAGCTAAAAGCAAACAATGCTAGTATTTTCTTTAGTAATCCTTATTTGAAGCAGTTGCCAACAAGTAGTATGCTGTTCACTACAGTGGAAAAATCCTAATGACGACTACACTTAGGTGTGAAGAGCTTATTGAGTTTTCATAGGAAGCCTCCCCAGTGTATTGTTTGGAGCTGTGCTGTAGGCAGTCACTGCTGAGAATCCAATTACTGCCCAAGTCCCACTTGGCTGGCTTCTAACTGTGACCAGCAAAATAGAAAGAGAGAGGGTGAGAGAAGGAGG